>VCNE01008833.1:0-37646 GCA_009869805.1 Oncopodura yosiiana
TAGACAGCGAATAAAATTAATAGGATAAACATAAAAGGAAAATCGATAGGGTATAATAGGATCAAATAATTCAAAGCATACGCAATATAGCACAGCAATCATAATTATATCATTTGTTATTACTATTATTATATAATAAATGAATGTGTGATATGAAATTGGATTAATAAATTTTTTTTATAAGTTATAAAATTATTTTTACACTTACGCTTTGCAATCATCAGGAATTCCTGCCTCAAATTCCAGTGGTTGATATACAACAATTTTAACAATAAAGTCATACTCATATGCAATGAGTGTTCTATTGAAAAAATTTGTTTCTCGAGGGAATGTCATTCGCTACAATAAATAAAAAATTATTTATGTAAACATTTTGATTGAAACAAAAAAAATTCAAAAATACATACCCGATAACGAGCCACATTTTCAAAATCATCATTTAATTGTTGTTGAACATTTGAAGATTTCCATTGAAATCTAGTAGGATCCTCAGCATGAGTAATATAAATTGCTACACTTTGTAATTTTTCTTTTGCTTCAGACGGTATTGGTGGTACTAATACTGGCATTAAAGATTTCTGCATAATAGCTTCATTTTGAAAAGGTTCACTATCATGTACAACATGTGCAAAGCTATAACGGACAAAGAAAATTGTAAAATATAAATATTTCGCTACATACAAAAAAGTAGTAGTACAGAATATTTTTACCTACCTATTACGTTCTTGTAGAGAAAGAAATTCATCTTGTGTAATATTCATATCAAATAAAATATCATCTTTAATTTCTAAAGCCCAAGTTTTAGTACTCTTCTTAAACTTGCTCGACATTTTACGAAATTCGGAAAATCCATCGTCCTCTACAAGGAAAAAAAATAATTACAACGTTTCATGATTATATTCCATAGGTACGTAGATAAAAAGTAATGACATTATTATTACGTTGGTTTTGATTTTCCTCATCAGTTGAAATTGATTGTTGATTCTCATTTTCATTTGTTTCTATTTCTACCATTTCTTCTACTTCAGCTGTACCCACTTTGTCAACTTTTATTTCATACGCCCGTTAAAACTGTTGAATCATCACTTTTGTCAGGATAATATACTTCATAATCAGCTCCACCAAACTGCTCTTGTAAACCTGAGATATCATCAATTACACTTTCTTCAATTAAAATATCATCTTCATTCTCAACATCTTCCTCACTACTACTGTTTCTAATTTCTTCTTCTTCATCACTACTACTAAAAGGATCATAATCACTAATTTCTTCAGTTTCTATCCAATTATTATCATTATTTATTTGTACAACAGATGATGAATCAATTGTTTGAGTACTAGTAGGTAAAAAAGGATCTGTTGGCAAGTCTTCATAATTTTCCATACAAAATTCATCTTCAAGAATATCTTCTTTAGATTTGCTTATCACTTCAGTTGGTTCTTCCTTAATAGAAGAGGATTGTGTTGAAGTTGGAGTACTTTCTATTTTAACAGAACATTCTGCTGATGATCTAGTAGAATTTATTTTGTCTTTCTTGGCATTTCTTGTTGATGATCTAAGTTGTCTTTTTGATTTTTTGTTTGTTGATGATGTTTTTGATTCTTTTTTTGTTGATAATGATGGTTGTGATTTCTTTTTCTTCTTTTCCTTAGTACCAATTTTAAAAACATCTATTCCACCAAGTATTGCTACTAGTTCCTTAGACATATCTTCTACTTCTGCAGCGTCACCATGTCCAGAATTTGATTCATTATGTCCAGTCAATTTGATTGGCAATAATGGTTGATTGTTCTCATCAAATTGAAGCCTTTTATGAATAACTTTCAATTCTTCTGATGTTCGTCTTTCATATATTTTCAATTGTTCAATTGCTTGTCCTAATTTTATTGGTGGACCAATCCATTTTCTTTCATCTGGTTCAAAAACGGAGTCCATTTTCTTTTCACAACAAACTATTAGTTTTTTGTTTTATAAAAATATATGAAATTAACTAATGCCCAAACACACATTGTAATGACAATTTTAGTAATATTAACTTAAGCTTACCTTTTCTTCACAAAATATTTTATTATTATTAAACAACAACAAATATGAAATAACGGGTTGTCTACTTGTCAAAGTTTATCAACAGACGAAAAAAACCATGCTGTTTGTTTGGCTTCTCTTTCCTTTGTGTGTTTAAAATCAAGTCAAAAAAGCTAAATCGAGGCAAATTTAAATATTTCTAATGTTATGTGGGAAAGTTGAAAGTCGAACAGAATCTCAAAAAGTTTTCAGAATTTAATTTTTTTGCTTGACAAAAGTTTTTGTGTTTCAGTAGTTTATTTAGTAGTAATTCTTAATTATTTATAGTATTCCCTGATAAAAAAAAAACAGAAAAGTAAAACAACTTGGTTGTTCATGCTACATTGATTTTTTAAAAATGGCAACAAATAATAATGAAGATGAAGAATCAGCTAGTCTTTATGTTAATCGTTCATGGCGTATGAATTTGTTGACAGTACATCACTCAAAATATTGTCGTCAAATTTTAATGGGAAATCTGCCAAGAGCATTTGAAGAATATGATACACAAAGGTTTGTTTTTAAAGAAGAGGTTTTTATACTAATTTGAGAAGAATTAATAATAAGATTATTTTTTATACTTTTTTTTTAGAATGACATTTCTACATTTTTCATTGACAAGTTTGGATATCTTGAAATCAATTGATCAACTACCAGATGTTGAGAAGAAGCTAATTATTGATTGGATTTATATGCTACAAATCAGAGGAGGTATAAAAAGCTACTAGTACAATTGTCTTAATGTTTTTTGACTAATTCTTCTTTCATAGATACAAATCCTTCAGAAAGGTGTGGATTTCAAGGCTCAAGTACATTGAGGCCGAAGAATTATAAAAATAGTATTAACTCTGATGCCATTTTCAATAATTGTATTTCAAAAAGTAACTCTCCAAGTAGTAATACCAAGTTGTATACAAGTCATATAACAATGACCTACGCCGCTTTAGTGTCTTTACTTACATTAGAAGATGATTTATCACGTATAGATAGAAAAAATATCTTATCTTCACTTGCCTTATTACAAAATAGTGATGGAAGTTTTCAACCAACTTTACATAGCCAAGAAAGTGACATGAGATTTGTCTACTGTGCCGTCTGCATTTGCTACATTTTAAATGATTTTAGCCCAATCAATGTTCCTAAAGTTGTTTCATATATTAAAAGTAGTTTTGTAAGTAATATTTTATATAATATTCCATAAGTTGACACAATAATAATGAAAAAGAATCTTTAGAGATACGATGGATCATTTGGAAGTGGAAGTGGAGCAGAAGGTCATGCTGCATATACATTTTGTGCGATTGCATCTTTAGCCATGATGGATAAATTATCTGAAACTTTATCACAATCACAGGTAGGTAAAAAATTGAAAGCATTTTTTTCTTTTTAAAAAGTATTATTTAATTATATATTTTTCATTGCTTTTCTTTCTTTAGCTTGAAATGCTTCAACGATGGTGTTTATATCGACAAGAAGGTGGCTTTATAGGAAGACCAAATAAAGCAGAAGATACATGTTATTCTTATTGGGTTGGAGCAACGTTAGCCTTAATAAATAGCCTGCAGTTTGCAAATCGTGATGCAAATATTGATTTTATTTTAAGTAATCAAAATCCATTATGTGGAGGCATTGGAAAATGTGACAGTGAATTTGTTGATCCACTACATACATTTATGGGACTTGCAGCACTTTCATTAGTAAAATATGAAGGTTTGAATGATATAAATCCAAAGTTGACAATGAGTGAGAAAGCAGTTAAACATCTAAAAAGTATACAAAAACAATGGCCTTAAAAATATGGATTTTCGTTTTTGCATTTATTCATTCATTCCTCTCCTTTTGCTATTATTATTTTATGCATTGACAATTTTTACTGATGTTATTCTTCCTCATCATTCTTTCTTAGTCTTATACATAGATATGTTTTACAAATAGTATAATTTGTAAAACAAAAAACACTACCGTCGTCAATCATCCGTACCGTAAGCATATAGTCACAATCGTCAAAAGGTACAATAAAAAAATATTGTTATATTAATATTGAACGCTTGATGATCACATTTGTCATTCAAAATAATAAATGTTGTAAGGTTTACGAATTTTAAGTACTTTCAGACGTGTGCCGTAAAACAATAAATCAATAATAATTATAATTCATGATATAATTAAAAATAAATTGTAAATATTTATGATATGCCTCTGCCTGAAATTAATTATGATGTAGAAAGCTGGTAGTGAAAGCAATATAATATTATTAATATTATGTGCTTTAATAATAATCATATCAATACTAGAATAATTTTAGTCGCCAAACATTGATTACAACAGCATAGAGTTGTTAAGAATTTATTACAATATATTATACAATGCAATGGCTTGTAAACTTAAAACAATCTTCTTCTTTTTGCGAACTCGTTTTTCTTTCAACAGTCATTAAATAAACTTGATTACTTTATTCTGATCTAACTGTGTAAATAATATATTATACTGATATATAACATTTTCTTCATTTCTCATATTTACAATACATTAAATTCATATCATTCTTGCATAACATGAAAAATTGGTTTGTCACACTAATTGAAGACTTGTAAAAGAGAGGTCAATATTTTTGATAGAAATTATTACATATATAAAACAGATAGTAGTATTAGAGATTTTTTTAAACGACCAGATGTTATTTCATGTTTTGTATTTTAAAGACTAGCTGCAGTATAATAGTAGCTTTTTACCTTGATACACAAAATACAAACACTGATATAATAATAACAAGACAAAGACTTTTTAGACAAGATGATATATATATTTTTAAGATAATGAATAAGTATTTTTTACTACAAATTTCTTTTCTTTTTTGATATATCACATCTTCATTATACTTTATCATTTTGTGGTACTATATATATTAGCGAAAGCACTGTACTGCTTACTTACAACAGAATAGAATAATAATTATTATTATTATTGTAAAGTATTACATTTTTGTTTGTATATATATATTTACGTATCTATGCTTTTTGTAACAATGGTTTTTTATATGTCTATCCAAACTTGGACAACATGATAAGGCCTTGTATAGCAAGAAGCTCTGTTAAATATATATGGTGAAAATTACAGTAAAGTTTTTAAAAGTTATTCATCATTTAGTATTTGTTTACATACATTAATTTAATATTCGCACTGCACTACACAATAAAGAACCCACATTTATAAACTTTTTTCAAACATTCCTAAGTATATTGAAACAAACTCTCTAATATTTGGTAAAAGGTTAACAAGGATAATCAAAAAAAATACTCAAATTAGTAGTTATATGTATATGATTCAAGTATTGCAGAAGAGACGAAATATATGTATATAATTCGATCACATTGAAATTCTTTTAAAACGTTATAGTTGCATATATAGTCTGTGTTTATATACTCTCTATATATATATATATTTAAATTCATGTAATAGTGGAATAACAATATTATAATTTTTTTATAGTCTCGATTATTTCAAAGACAGTTGGATGGTTATTTTTTCTGATTTGTAAAGTATTAATATCTCTAATATATAACGTCTACCTATACTTAGTACTTTTACTTTAGGATGAATTTAAAACATGATTGGTTTATTTTTGGATTGATCATAAACATACTGGGTAAATTTCTTAAGGAATCTTGGATATTCTCTCTTGTAAACTGCTCGTAGAACACTTCCAGGAGCCCATCCACCTGGATTAACTAGAAAGAGAGATCATAAAAACAATAATTATTATAAAGTTATATAAAATAGCAGCTGCAAATAATTATCTACATTCAAAGCTATCACATACCAACAGAACAATATGTAATACGACAGCTAATATCATCTCTGGTAATCTCTTTTCCATCTTTAGGTGGTTGAACAACAGTTTGACAAACCATACACACAGTAAGGAATAGTCGAATATATTTTCCACTCTGTTTGTCCTAGATTGAACAAGATTATTAATTAATTAATTAATTAATTATTTATTTATCTTGAAAATAATTTTTAAAAAGACTTACTGGAACACTAGGATGATCTGTAGAATGGTTACATACAACCCATATATTTTGGGCATCAGGATCACGCGGATCTGGAATCTGACGAATATGTGACCAAAAGAGAGCATCGCGTTGGGTTGCAGGCCAAACTCTCTTATGAATTTGAAGAAACACCATTGTATCTTCTGAAATCTGTAATAGAAACAATAAATAATAAGTTAATAATAGTCATGATAAACAGAACATTTTCTTTTACAACAAGAACATACTCTTTCAAGTATAGTCATCTGATCAACAGTAGCTGAAAATGAAAAAAGATACATATATGTTTTATATAACTTTCTATTTATGTTAATTCATTATACATATTATATACTACTTACTTTCCCATTCTAAACGAACATCAGGATTAAAGAAATAATGGCACATTTCATGACCAGTAACTCCTTTAACTGTATGGACAGCTTTCAGAGGATCTACAACTAGACCATTGATTTCTTCTTCACGTTTATACATTCTCATTTCTCCATCTTCTGCAAATAATTCCCATCCTCCTTCTCCAACGCCAAGAAGTGCATGGTGAAATTGTTCTGATGTTATTTTTTCAATATCTGGCCACAAACCTATGAGAGAAAAAAAACGAATTTATAGACTTTTAGTGTTATAGTTTTTATAGTAGAAAGAAAGCAAATCCTTACTGTGTAGCTGGGCTTTATTTGGCGTTGGTGAGCTTGAACTACTATGACTGCTTACTGATAATGACTTCAAACGATCTTTAAATCTCTCTTCTTCTTCAATACGATCTAAACCTAATTCAACGGCATCATAAAATTCATCTTCATTTAAAGTACTATGAGGTCCTTCCTATTTACAAAAGAAGAATATGATTTTAGAACTTTTAGACTCTTAGATTTAAAGAAAAAATAAAACCTTACTTCACAATCAGGTCCTCCAACAACAACCATTTTCTTACTTTGTTGAGCTTCTTTAAGTGCTTGCTTAAAATATTCTTCAACTTTATGTCTTTTTTCTTGCTCTCTTTCTAGTCTCTTTCTCCACATATCCTCTCTCTGTGAGACTACTTCAATACAATGTGATAAAGCAGTTAGGATTCCAGAAGTTGTAGCCTATATATGATGATAGAGAAAACACACAAATAGTAATAATTATAATTACGCATAAGCATATAATAATAGTAGGTTATGAACACATGTGAGTACTAATAAAAAAATGACAAAGTAGAGTACAGTATTATACAGTAGTATTATTGTATATGGCATGACTCCCCTGAAACTCAAATAGGCTATCTAAATGACATATTCTGCTACAAGTCAAATATATTTAGTCTTATTACTCAATACTGACACAACTGTTGCTGATGATGAGAGCTTAGATTTATATTAAATACATACATACTATATATACGTGTAGTTATCTACATCTTTCTGAGAGGATAAATAATTTTCTTTCTAACAGACACACATTCATGTGATGAGAATATCTCAAAGTTTCAATGAAAGAAATCTCCTAATTCAATTTGTAGATATAACAAACAAACAAACTAAAGTTAAACTACACAAGTTCATATAGAAGATTACAAAAAAAGACAAAGGTTTTTCATGTTTGTATTACCTTGAATGTTAAAGCTTCTCCTCTGAAGTCCACTGTCCGAAGATCACTGTTTGCAAAAGCTTCGATGATATTATTTGCTTTATCTGATTAAACAAAACAGAAAAAAAATGTATATATGATGAATGTTAAATATTATTGCACCACATACATTTGAAATGTAAACTATTTGTTATCCTACTATATATTTAATAATTTTCTAGGAATTAGATAGACAAATGAGAACAGACTCTATTTTATGTAGTTACGTTTCCGATTTTTTCAAAAGGTTAAAGTACTACTATACTATACCTAATAAGAAAAGACATTGACCGCTTCTTGGTTGTTGTGTAAGAAATAGGGCACAATGCCAACTAAATTATGATAGCCCCTTATTATTATATGTCAATGAGTGTCAACTGCTGATCTGACCTATGAATGATCAAAATATGAACAACAGCAACAAGTAACTCTTTGATATCTCTGTATTAAAATTATCTCTCTAAAAAAATTCCTTCTCTTGTGAGTGACTGTTTCTTTCTTATGGTTCAGAAATAAATACACTCATCGAAAAAGAGTCTCTTGAACTGGTCATCGTTGTATACTAATGATTTTAATGGGCGTTTTAACTTTGAGAACGTTACGTACTTTATTTTTTTCTGATTCAGCAGCAAACATGCACTATCTATAATAGTATTATGTTACTTTGAACATATGAAAGAAAAACTGTCTATTAAGACAAACTTATATGACTGAAAGAAGAAGAATGTCAGTGCTGTAGACTATTTGTTTAGAGTTACTAAATAGATTGGTAAGTCAAGTCAATATTAATAAAAATAAATTAAATCACAAGTGTATAACTACATACACACACTATGACTTGTACTTAGCTGCTTTGTACTATGTACAATATATAATAAGTTCTCGTTATTCCCTATCCCTTCCCCTATTATGTAAGTACTACTATATATATATATATATATCCTTCTTGTTGGATACCCTTGAACTTGAAGAATAAAAGTTGAGAAGAGAGGGAAAGAAATATGATTATGGTATCCCTTTCTCAATGAAAAAGATGACTCATATATCCATAATGTGTGTAAGTAAAATGGATTTTCTTATTACCTGCCACTAAAGATGATACAGGTTCATTATCATTTGACGTTGGCGTCTCTAACTCATCCTCCAGTACAGTACCATTTTGCACTTTATTATTTGTAATTTTTGTTGGTTGTTTTCCACTATTAGGAATTGATGTTTCAGCACATACGTCAAAGTACTGTTGTAATGTATCTATTTGTGACACAAGAATATCACGGTATGTCTCCAGTTCTGCCAATTTAACTTTGAGTCCACGTCCTTTACGAAATGATGATGTTGACGTGGTAGACAAGGTATTCGAAGAAATTGAGACAGCACTTCCGTGGCGTCGGAGACTATTTTGACTACCGTATCCTGATTCATGCTATAAAGAATGAATGAATGAATAAAAAAGAATTCTTAGAAAATATTAAAAGAAAGAAAATCATAATGCCTCTTCTACTTTTACCAACAATCAATCTCTTTTACATTTTATATAATAAAATTATAAAAATTTCCAATTCACATACCTTACAATGTTCTAATGCTTCAACCCATTTTGTTTTTTCTTCAGTATTTTCAGCTCTCAGGTACCATACACAATCATTCACAGACACATCAAAACGGCATTCATCAAATTCATGAGGCTATATATAAAAATAGAATAATAAAATAAGAAGCAATTCAAAAGAATGACAACAATATATTTATTCTTTTATATATCAATTTACTGACTGACCTTAATTGTAGCCTTCAAGATTGAAATAGCTCCTCTACAACCAAATGTCAACTCATTTTGTGATTTATAATATGACAAAGTACCATCCTTTAATATAATGAAACGATCTTGCCAACTATTGTGTCAAATTTAAAAAAAACATTTTAATAAATTGTCTGATGTTGTTATAATAAATAACAATTTAGTGTACTTACCCATGAATATAATTTGTCCATTTACTCAAAACTCCTTGAATTTCACATGTTCTTCTAGAAGGATCTATCTGTATCCCATCTTCTTCTTCATCTGTTAATGTTGGACTGTGTTCATTTGATTGATTTGACATGTTGTTGTTGAAATTGTATTGCTTGACAATGAAGCAATCTCATTACGAACACAAAATTTTGGACTCTATCTAAAAGTAGAAGCAAAAAAGATTACAATCGATGAGTGTTGCGTTGTTAATGCGTATATATACAATATATAAGTAAAATATAATTGGAGTTTTCATTTACTTACATTTATTTACACGTGTCTCATCTATATCTGCAAATAAGGCGTATTTTTAGGAAATTCAATAGATTCCAGACTTTTTTTGATGTTGGATGTTGCAAATGAATACCATGTAGCAAAAACTGATGAAAAAGAGAGAGAGAGAGAAATAAATAAAAAGTTTATGAGTCACACAGTCACGTTACAAAACAGCATAACTTGTTGTATCATTGATTACTTAGTATATTGTATAATAATGAATGAATATTATTTAATTTTAACCTGTTGGTTTATAAGTATAAATAGTAACACTCTCACTCTCGTTTCATCAGATGGAGATTTACATATGGTTAGGTTTATATTGTGACAATTTATTTACTATTACATTGTATAGTTAAAAGATAATTAATTCAAAAACAGAAATTAATATGTAATTGAGAAATAGTTAATGGTAATGTATTCCACATATTTTATGCAATAACTTTAATTGCACACTCACTTCTTGTTGCACTCACACATTCTAATGTTATTATTTTTTTCTTGAACAACTGATTTTTGTATACACTTTTTGTATTACAGATTAGCACACCCCATTATTACACTCGTGATCATTTGAAATTACAAGTGCGAAATTCAATATAATTTTTTTTTGCCGGAGAACAGCAAATGTGCACGCAAATATTTTGTATAGATAAAACTTTGTACTAGTAATTAACCATGATTAGATCAATTAGGTGTCTTCGTAGTAGTAAACAAATGTGTCACTCTCTTCCAGTGACATGTTTTGTAACAAGAAGAAAACATCGGTTTGCTTATCCTGAAGGAATGAAAAGTTATGAAGATGATTTTTCAGAAAAACCAAATTATCCAGAAATTAATCCAGAAACTCGTTTAATGAATGACAGACTAAGAAGAAAAAGACAAGAAGTATTAGACTGGCATGCAAGAATTAGAAATAAGCCAACAGTTGAAGAAAAAATTGTTGAACAAAACATTGTTCGTCGATATGGATGGTTTTGTCAAATGTTTCATGAAAATTTTTTTGATTATGATTCAATTGATTTGTATAAGCACGTTACAAGAACACATGTCGTTTCAGATAATCAATTACCAGAATTTTACTCTACACCAGAATTGAATGAAAAAGTGAAATATTTTGTTGAAGAAATTAAAGGACCTCTTTTAGAAGCATTGAAATTTGAGAGAGATAATATTGAGTACGTAATTTTAGTTTAATATTTATTTTGTTTTTGTAATAATATATGATTTTTTTCCTAATTGTAGCCATAAATGCGAAAGAGATTATAATGCCTATGAAAATGATAAGAGTATTCATATTTCTCGTTCAATTGTTAGTCAAGTCAATAGAATTATTTTGTCAGTGTTGGGAGAAGAAGTTAATCATTTAAGAACTTGTCAAATTGATTATGATCCTAAAGTAGAAGGGTTTTGGACTGTTGGTGGAATTGAACCCAGTAAACACTATATAAATATACGTAAAAAGATGAACAAAGGAGTAGAAAGAGTTAAAGCCAAAATAAAAGCTATTGAAGTTTATGAACCAATTGAAAGGTACTAGTAAAAATAAAAATTCTTGCACTTTAATGGAATACATAAATTAATATTCTTTTTAAAAAAATCTTTTATTTAGACATATTCAATACATTGGCTCACCACTTTTACAACTTCGTTGTGAACACCCACCGGTCAATTTTGTTAGTGAAACATCAGAGTTATGCAAAAAAGGAGATCAAATTAAAAATTTCTTTCCATATGATACAAGAGTTTATGGTATTAAAAGAGCATTTAGATTTGGTAGCAATATTCCTGGTAATTGGGCTGGAGATAATTCTAAAGCTACTTTATTGGCTTATCATCCTCGTCATCATCTTCTTCATGATAGAAGACTTGATAATAAATGGTTCAAAGAAGATGAAGATAATGCTCTCCTTAGTCAAGCTATGATATCATCTTTTGGAAGACTTATGCCTCAAGCTCTTTATTATGGTATATATTATATAAATATTTTCTTTTTTTTAAATCATTTTTGATAACCTGTTATATTGCAAATTTTTTTATTTATAGGTTTTGACGAATTTTCTGAATTAAATTATCCTTTCTCTACACAAACAATTATAACAAATGGAATGGATTATTCATTTTATGCTTATCAGCTCAACACCATCAGATTTGACAGTATGTTATTACTACATTATTTGGAGTTTTATAACTTTATTTATTTAAAAAAATAATATTATTCAACTAAACTATATTTTATTGTCATTTTTTTTGTAGAGAGATATATTGAAAAAAATCAACGACAAAATCTTTGTTGGGGAACAAAAGCAATGAATATTTTTGAAACAGATGATAAATTAAATGATACTGTGGTTGAAAATCTATTAAAATTTTATTTAAATCCACCAACACCTATTCAAGTAGAAAATGCAGCACCATATCTTCAAGCGGATTTTAATAATTGGGACGATGATCACCAAAGACAAATTATTCATTTCAATTTACGACAAATGTTATGTCAATTACAAGATACAAGTCCAGCATATATTCATAGAAAAATACCAGAAACATATAATTGGGAAAGATTTTATAAGGTTAATCATAAGACAAGACCATTGGATAAAAGGATTAGACATTTTGAACTTCCGGATTCTCATCCATATAGAGAGTCATATATGCTTCGTGATCCTACAAGGATTAATAAAGGACTTAAAAGACTAATGAAACTTGTAGAAGAAAAGAAAGAAGCTGAGAAAATTGAGCAAGCAAAAGCTCAAGCAGCAACACGATTCTTTGAAGTGGAAGAAGAAGAAGAATCTGGAAAAGTTGATAATAGCAAAAATAATAATAAGGATGGAACAAAAAAGAGTTGAAGGCATTAAAATAATTTATTTGTAGATCTTTTTTTTTGTATTTTGAAAACTGAAATAATAAAAATGAAGTAATAATCAAAAAGCATAAATCAATTTTGCATCTTGTCTTTTATCATTCATTCTCTCACAGTGCCCCCTGATCTAACTTTCCCTCTTTCTCGTTTGATTCTGTCTCAAAATTGTAAAAATATAGCTGAAGCAGCTGTGAATAGGTGGCTATACTTTCTCGTTCCCTAAAAAATGATGATCATCAACTGTGTTTAGTTACTTATATTTTTAAAAAAGTAAAAACAAAAGAGACGTGATGAATTTATCCTTTACAACTAGTGAAACTTGTTTTCCAGGAATAAATTCTGAAGGATATCGTCTTGTTTCGATTCCGAATCCTATTGATAGTCCTTTGACTTCAAGTTACTGTATTGTTAATGATTCACAAATAAACAATGGTCAAATTGAAATAGTTGCTACTGCTGATTTTGGTAATACTGTTGTTACAACAAGTCCTCGGAAAAGGTAAGTAAAAAAATGGTAATTGATTGAAAGTCATCAGTGATACTATTGACTGATGGAAAACTGATTTTTTTTGCAGACAAAGACGTGCACGAAAAGAAACTCAAGAAGTAAGACAAGAAGCACTAATTGTTTCAACAGTTGATGAAAACAAGACTGGTCATTATCAAAATGTTGATGAAAATAATCTTCAATCATCCAGAGTAGCTCCAACAATATTAAAAACAAGACAAGAATCAGCATTGACAATAAGTTCAATGTCACCATCATCACATGTAAAGAATATATTACATAATAAATTGGCTTTGTCTCTCATCTTCATCTACAATTTATTGATTCTTTTTTGTGCAATTTTATAGGAAAAAAGTTCCAGTTTGATTGAAGGAAACCTTGCAATTTGTAAATCATGTGGTGGTTTTAGTTCAAATGCACATTTTTGTGACAATTGTAAATCTGGAGAACAAGTTGTAGTTTTTCAACAAGATAGCATTGAAGGAGAAGAAGAAGACAGTAGTAATATTATTCCTTCAAATACACTTTTAATAATTCATCCATTACTTCGCTTCGACGATTTGCAACCAAGAGATATACAATTACTGAATACTCATTTAATTGGTACTGACGCAGAAGATCAAGTTTATTGTACAATTCAACTTTCAAGAAATCCAGAAACTGGTGAATTAATTTATACTAGAGACATAGGTCCAAATCAGCAGGCAGAAGTTCAGAGTATGCAGCAGGAATCCTCGGTATAAAATAAGAACAATTTTCAATATATTTCAGATCATGTCATATTTATTTTTGATTAATATTTTTTGTAGCGTAATGTTCTTCCACGATATATTCCAGGAAAGTTAGCTATTTGTACAAGATGTGCTGGTCAAAGTTCAGATTTACATTTTTGTGATCGATGTAAAAGATTTAGAGGACCAGAAACAAAAATAATTGATGATAATGGTGGTACTCAGGTATTGTTTACACTTTATTTCATTACAACAAGAAGTTGTGTGTTATTATTATTATTATTTTAGATGTCCTTACATTTAATAAGAAGCACTGGATCATCTGACGGTACAGTGACACTGACACCAGTTACTGAAGTACCAAAATCATCGACAACAATTACTCCTATACTCTCATTTAGAAGTGGGAAACGTGGAACACCAACAGGAAGATGGACAACGTCAACAAAAAGTACAACAGGACGAGGACGAGGACGAGGAAGAGGAAGAGGAGGACATAATAACAAAGTAAAGAAATCTGAAGAATTATGTATTGTTTTATCTTCTGATGAAGATGAAGAAAAATGTAGTAATAATGTTAGAGTTCAACAAGTAGTTCAAGCACCATCAATAGAGAATCAAGAATCATTAAAACAAGAAGTTTCTGTTCTTGAAGAAGTTGTACCTTCTTCTACTAATAGTGGTCCTGAAATTACAATTATCTCAGATGTAAATAAACAATCCCCTGTACGTCTTGTTAATCAATTTCCATATGCACAACAATATTCTCCACAGACGACTTATTCACCAGTACCAAGATTACCAACTACACCACCTTATCTTATTAATATTTCCATTCCAGAAGTTACTGGAATAATTAAGTCCCCACCTCCTATTATAAGAGAGACTACTCCTGAACAAAGTAATTGTAACAAATGTGTACCATTTTTTTAGCATATAATTAATAATCTATTTTCTTTATATTTATAGCAATTGAAAAAATTGAAGAAATGCTTCAAAATCCTGAGGAAAAACATTTTACCAATATGCAATGTCGTACAATTAGAATTGGTAGCTATAAGGTTGGAATAGATCCAACTAAAATGAAGCAAGAATTGATTTTAACAATTTGTCCACGTGGTCTTTTATTTTCTATACCTCATGCACGTAATAGTAAGTATTTATAGGTTGACTAAAAACTTATTAACTTTTCTTCATATAATTCATTCTTTTACATTGTTACAGAATATCAACAAATCAAATGTGGGATTTCAAAACAAGACATCTTGTTGAGTTCTTGTCATCTTCGTACTAAATTAGCAGCCATAATTCTCACAGTTACGAATAAATATGCTGAATATCTTAAGGGACTTTTAGGATTAGTTCCATCTAATAAGATTGATGTAGAATATGATCTGAAACCAGGTGGAGGAGGTAAAAAAAGAAAATGTATTCTATCTTAAATTCTATCTTATTTATTATTAATACCAATTGAAATACTGTTTTTCTTATTATAGACCGCCGTGTCAAATATATAGTATTCTTGTTTGATAAAGCATCAGACCTTGATATAAGGATTATCAAAACATCCTTTGGTCCCCTTTATAATGAAATAGACTATAAGGAAGCAAATGATATTCTCGTGGCTTGCTCTGATTTAGAAAGTAATCAAAATAATAATAATAACAATAATAATTCTACTCCAAATTCTCAGAATAATAAATCATCTACTGATGTAACAACAACGCCAACTACTGCCACAAGCTCAACTCAAAACAATACATCAACACCACTAGTATCAAAATCTTCTGCTGTCAATATGAATGACAATACTGTGTAAGTTGTTACTTAATAAAGTATCACCACCTGTAATTTATATGAATGTATTATCATTATTATGAATAATTTTTTTTAAAAGATTTTTGAAATGGCCTCGTGAAGGAAGAGATCGAATTGATTTATCAGTTAGAGATTTGCATTGTTTACTACCAACTCAACTTCTGAATGATAACATAATTTCATTATGGATTCATCATATCTATGATAGATTGACCCCAGAACAGAAAACAAAAACTTTCTTCTTTTCCAATTTCTTTTATACAACTCTAACAACCAAAACTAATAAAATTAAGTTGGAGCATCACAGTAAACTCAGTGCAGCTGAAAGACGTCATGCACGTGTTGGTAATAAGAATCATGATGACCTTTTATTTACTTACATAAAAAAGTCAAAGTTAATAGTATGTACTATACTAATGATTGTATTTTTTTCTCGTTTTAGAACGTTGGACTAATCGTGTTGATCTATTTGAAAAAGATTTTATATTCATACCAGTTAATGAAAAGTAAGTGCTGCACAGCAAATGTTGGCCTTAAAGATCTAAATCTTATTTTATTTCTTTTTAAAAATTTCAGTAATCATTGGTTTTTGATTATGATTTGTTATCCGGGCTTGACATGCCCACATGATATAATTACCGATGAACCTTATCCCGACTTTAAAGATCCACCTAAGAAAAAGGGAAGAAGACCAATCTGTCAAACTGTTCCTAATAATACAAGCGTACTACAGAATCGCTCTATATCTGTGATACAAGCTAATGAGTCTTTTAATGATGATGCCAGAGATGAAGCAACTTGTGATCCAGATGAATTAGAAGCTGGTAAGAATATACTTGTCAAAATATGTATAACTATAAAAACAATGTGAGATAATGTGTAAAAAAAAATTTTTGTCAATCAATCCATTTCAGATTTGAGAGATGCCGAAGATTGTGATTCTAATAGTAGCTCAAGCACAGTACCAACGAGTGCTACTGGACAATCTCGACAACAAGACAGTAGTAGTAGTAATAATATCCCAAATCTTGATCTCATTAAAACTGAAGATGGTTCAAAGAAAGAGAAAAGAAGACGCATCAAGAGACCTTGTATTCTATTATTTGATTCCTTAAGTCAAGATCCTCGTGGTAGAGTATTTTCTACATTAAGAGAATATCTTCGTATTGAACATATGGTATGTTTTGTTGAATAAAACTTTAAAAACTTTGAGCTAATAAATAATTTGACTATTATTGTTTTGTCAAAATTTATAGAAGAAAAAGAAAATGTATCGTGAATTTTCAAAAGAAGAAATGCCAAGTGATATTCCAAAAGTCCCTCAACAGCCCAATGCTAGTGATTGTGGTATATTTGTAGGAATGTATGCCGAAACATTTTTGGAGAAAGGCATACCTGATTACACATTTCCTATTCTCTCATGTGCACAATGGTTTACTAATGCAGATGTTGCAGCTAAACGTCGAAACATTTATGATATTGTATGTGATTTGACACGTCAACATTATCCTGAAAATGTCAAATATATTCCTGAGCTTAATTTCGAAGAAAGTCCCAACACAAGTTCTGTATTTGATGAAGAAGAAGAGGAAGAATGTCATCACCAAAACTCTTTGCAAATAACACCTAATGGGACAATTTCTCATAGTATTCCTACTACGTCCTGTGCTACTCCTACGACTACAACATTAAATACTAATTATCGCAACTCATCCAGTTCTCCAATAGAAGAATCTATTATGAGTGATCATGATTATGCACCTGCTACTAAAAAACAAAAACTGGAAGAATGTGATGAATTTATTCAGCTCAATTATGTTCAAGAAGAATCACATCAGCATGATGATATTAATAATCACCAGCAACCAGAATAACAATGCATCATCATTATCATCAGTCAATACAAAAATACAGTCAGGAAATTTGAATGTTTCTTATGTTGTGAGTAGAGTATATTATGTGTAATGAATGAATGAATATAGGTATTTACGGTATGTATTTTAATAAGGCGATTTCAATAATATATAGATTACATCATCATTAAGACTTAAATACATATATATAAAAGAATAATCATTAAATAATGTATAATTATTAGAGTCTTTGATAATTTAAAATTTGTAAATTAAATAGTATGTGGGAATGTACTATCTAAAAAGATGCCACTTCTTTTATACTCGTCTGTCTAATAGTCTAAGGTAATAATATTATTATATTCTGTTATAGTTGTAAAATATGTAGAAGGGTTTAGAAGAACTGAGTTATCAAGGAAGAGAACCATCTTATATTTTTTGATAATAATATTAATCCTTGTAATAATACAAATTACAAATACAGTTTGGAACTTGTAATAAAGTATCACTGTACATATATTCTCCAGACAACATTTTATATTCACAATAATTAATTTATGGCATTTTGAGATTTTTTTTTGTAAAAAGAAACTTGGACATATTCTTCTAAGGTAGTATCACATAGTACATATGTATATAATCTTTTTGCTTTATTCATTCTTTCGCTAAATTGACTATTACCTTGTGATAAACTTTGCTAAGACCATGAGAGGCTTCGGTTGGCTTTTTGGAAAAACTTTAACTCCCAGAGAGTTGTTACAAAGGAATCGTAGAGCTATAAATAAAGCTATTAGAGAAATTGAACGTGAGATACGTGGATTTGAAAAAGAACAAGTACAGCTCATGCAAGAAATTAGAAAAGTGGCTTCTAAAGGACAAATGGTTAGGTCAAAAAATTTTAGTATATATTAGTCTAATAAAATAACCCAGCTACATGTTCTTTATATCTACTTCTGTATAAATATATAGGAGTCTGTAAGAATAATGGCAAAAGATTTAGTCCGCTGTCGAAGTTATATAAAGAAATTCATGGTTATGAAAGCTAATTTACAAGCTGTCTCTGTTCAAATAACTACTGTTGTATCTCAAAATGCTGTTGCAAATTCAATGAGAAACGTTGCTCTTGCTATGCGAGGAATTAATAAGCAAATTAATTTACCAGCAATTCAACGCATTAGTAGAGAATTTGAGAGACAAGCTCATATAATGGATTTAAAAGAAGAAATGATGACAGACACTATGAATGATGCTACAATGACTGATAGTGATGAAGATCAAAGGTATACTATATATATGTGTTTATACTTGGACATTTACGTCATATTTTACTGCAATTACCTAATTTTCTCTGCATTGTATATTAGTGATTCCATTGTGAATCAAGTATTGGATGAGCTTGGATTACAATTAAAAGATCAACTTGGACAAATTCCTGAAACTACTAGAGGAAGTAGTGTATTCTCAAATCGTCAATTGCCAGTTATTGTTCCAAATCCAGTAGTTACACCTACCTCAAAAACTATTAATTTTAATAAAAATAACGTCTCTAACAAAGTGAGCAACAATTCTGGTGTCAATGATGATATTGATGCTGACATTCAAGCTCGACTAGATAATTTACGAAGAGGGTATTAAAAAAATTATGGATAGCTCATTATTTTACATGACATAAACATGTTCATTATTTTATCTCAGTGACTCTAATGATGATATATTTCCTAATGTACCAAAAAGGAAACCAAAATGAAAGTACTTATAAAAATTTTATATCTAAAATGTAAATGTCATTCAAATTCTAAATGACACTTGGCAACATAGTAGTACTATTGTAATGACAAATAATAAATAATAGTCTCAACTTTCACAAGTTTATATTTCTTTTTGCATTGAGAGACATGATATAATATGTAAGTTTAATCATATAGCTAATTGTAAAGCATGTTTGCTTATATTTTGAATGAAGAAAAACTCCAGAAAAAACTACAAACACGAAGGTTACGTTCTGAAGAATTTATTTCGGCGTTTCATCCCATTAGATTATGGTTATCTGTTCTTGGTAGATTTCCATTTATTTTAATCAAGACAGTAAGTCAATATATTTATTGTTATTTTGTGCACTATATCAGGAAGAGCATCAACAATTTTAAACTTTTTTTAGGATGAAGGCTTCCATGAATTTCGTATCAGGGGTTGGGCATTGGCTAATTTACAGTATATCTTTACAACAATATGTTCTACAATTATTTTCATTTTGATAACAATTGGTTTTATTTCATCGTTTCTGGGATTTCAAAGGAGCATCTTTACAACAATGTATCTATATTTTTGCTATACATAACATAAATACATAAAAGTGAATACATGAATTATTTTTATATCAGTTAAATGAAATATTTAGATGTGGAGAAACATGGGAAGAAATAATTAACAAGCGACAAGTTGTGCCGATCTCATTAACATGGACTTGGTTATTTTTGACATTCCTATCAAGTTATTATACTCTATCACATAAAAAAGAGTTTGTACATTACATGAACTATTGGAATAGAGCTGTGCAAATTCTTAATATGAATGTTACTAAAGGCTCTCATAGAGCAGTAATAATTGATGCTGCATATTATGGAAGTCTTACAATGATTCTTTTGATTTTTTATTTTTCTGGAGCTACTCACTCATTTGAGGAAATGGCCAGTGGAATTGCTAATGCAGTAATTCGAGTTGTGGCAAGAACTGATACTGGACTAAAGTCATATAATATTGGCCGTAGAAATTGTTCATCCAATGAATTGAAAGAACACTCAGAGTACTCAAAATCTTTTCCAATATGGAGAACTTTAGGATTTTTTCTTCAGATTTATGGTTTACATTGCTCACGTAATTACATCATGATCTTTAAATTCTTTTGTAATCTTTTGGGAAATGCTTCAGATATTTGGAATGAAAGATTTAAAAATGCTCTTCACGATGGTATTAGAGATTCTTATACTTATAAATATGTATGTTACTTTAATCTACGATAAAATTATGTTTAAAAAATATGTATTTTATTCTTTAGTGCAAGAAGATCCTAATGATGAAACAAAAATAAGGCTCAGACTTCGGCTTTTAATAAAGGATCATTTGATAATTGTACAGTTGTTTAAAATGACAGAAGTTACATTTGGATTCATTCTGAGGATGTATTATGCTATGCTGGTTAGAATTTAATCAATATAGAGATTTGCCAATTATAATAAATGCATTACGTCTATTTATTTACACAGATTCTAAACGTTTGTTTTGAATTCTATTTTATGGTTAATATTGGAGGTCGTAGTACGTGTGATATACTTCAAATATTAAAAAACAATGCTGAGACAAGAGGATGTCTAAAAGGACCAACTACAGATGAGTTACCTGAATCAGTAAAAAGTAATTTGATTGCTGTAAAAAATCCATGTGATCCTAACTCTGGAAGAGTTCATATTGATGATTCTTTAATTGCTGTAGCTCTTTTTATTCAAACAGTTGCATTTTTTCTTACTGTAACAATGTCTGGTGCAGTATCGTATGAAAAGGTTTATTAACTAAATATATATTGAAAAAATATATATTTTTATTACATTTCTTATAACAAAATATTGTGTCTATATACAATAATAGGCAATGAAAGGATTTGATATTTTACGTAAACATGGGTTTGTCTTTTGCAATAGTAGAAAAGATAGGAATCTTGTGAGTGATTTATTTAAGATATTGGATGTTAACAATAAAACAATTTATTGACTTTTCAATATAGGTTCACACTCTTCATCTCAGTTATGCTCACAATAATCCTATTCAAATTAGTGCTGGTGGATATTTTGGAATTACCAGAACGCTCATTGTAACTGTAAGTCAGATAGAAAAACTATGAGATTATAATACTTAAAATCTACTTACTTTTTGAAATTCTATTATAATACTTAAAAGGTGATAGCCGCTATCTTCACATATTTTGTAATCCTACTACAATTTCGTGAGGGTGAATTGGATATTAAAGCTTTATGTCAGAGTAATAAGGTGAATTTTAGTGCAATTAACTTTGATCGATTAAATTTAGATTAATAATTATTAGACCTATTGATCATTTATGTATAATAAAACTGAAAAGAATTTTGTCTCGAAAGTTATGTTTTTTTACTTTGTCTTTTTTCATAGCGTCATTTATTTATTACGCATCATTTAGCAATTTAAAGGCGCGATAAAAATTACATGTGGATTCTGCTCTGGAAAAAAGTTTCAGATCAGAAAAGTTTTCATGGTTAATTAGTTTTTGAAGAACTAATTAACACTTTTTTAGTCAACCAATGGGTCATATGTGAAATGAGTGATCAACCACCAACTCGTTCTGATGGCAGTAATAAGACGACTTCATCATTTACAAAATGGAAAGGTAAGACGGTAAAAATATTAGAGTTAAGGTTTCTTTTAAACGTGCAGTATAGCTGGGCTTCGCCCAGCTATATTAGAGTCTGCAATGATCAATTTTCTAATTTTAATCTGTTGTTTGTAGTTATGTTCTTTTTCGTATTACTGTTACAGAAGCTGTCTTTTTAACATCAGTTGCTGGAATATCTATGATCTTTGGATTTGGAGCAACAGTAGGAGCTGCTAAAAAGAAAGATCCAACATATTTTGATAAAGGAATTACACCAACACTTCAATCTGAATCTGGAGCATCATTAGCTCTCAGAGCGTTAAAATGGGGCTCAATTTATGCAGTTACTGGATGTGGAATTTTATTTTTTTCAATTTGGAAAATATTAGGTGTAAATAATGTAAGTGTATATTAAAAATATGTAAGTTGAGTGAATGTTGAATGAAATTCATTTGAAACTAATTGTCATGTTTGTTTGAAATAGTTTATTGAATTTAGAGAAAAAGTTGGAGGAATGCTACCAAGAATACCAAAAAATAATCCACCACAAGGAAGAACAGAATTTGAAGGTTTAAATGACTTGCTGCAATATATAATTGATGAAGATAATAAATCTAAAACCCAGAAAAGCTCTGGAAATAGTAAGTAGCTTTATATGTAATAGGAAATACTTTATTCTACTTATGTATATAGATTATTATTTACAGTGTATTAAGTAAATAAGAAGAACTAGTTTCTAGTTATAATAATAATATAGGAAACAAAAAGTACATTGTATATTTAATTTAAATTATTGGCTAAGGTGAGCAAACGACAAAGTTGTTGGCATTTTGTTGTTGAATTGTTAATTGCTGCTGTAATTCTGCAAGTTCCTCCATAAAATAAACTTTTGTTAATCTATCAATTGCTGCTTGATCTCTTATAATTTCTGAGTTTGCTGTTACACAGAGATCGACGTTGTTTGAATGAGAAGTGGATACACCAAACATCACTGTTATAAATAGAAATTAGGATAAATATTTGTGTCAAACAAGGATTGTACATTAGCAAAAAAAAATAGAACTTGTATAATAATTACCACTTGTTGGCACTGTATCTTTTAGTCCCAATGGTAAATAGATATTTTTTACTTTATTTCCTAACAAGAAATGAGACTCATTGCTTAACATAAGTGAAGCAAATGCATTAGAGTATTTAAAGTAGTGTAAATCTATTGATCTTCCATATCTATCCAAGAAAAAAAAATTGCATATATATGTTTATCTGATTTTTATCACTTACTTAACTGTCTTTTAGGTTAAATTTATTAAAGTTCATACCTCAAAAGAAAACAGGGTATGCACCAAGTGGCATTAATAATTAGTCTTCTTACTATTTTATGAATTGCTTTCTTATGAAAGAACTTGAAAAACTTTTCTGCAAATTAAAGTTAAATATTTACATCAGTAGATTTAATCAAGAATTCGACTAAAATGATAGAAAAAAAACTCTAATAATAACCTGCTTCTTGTAGTCTTTGAATAGGATTTGATGTTTTTAATGGGACACGAAAGACGCCTCCAGACCAATGATTTACAAAAGTTGTTCGAGGATGATTAGGCCAAGGAAGAGAATTTGCAGTAAAGATTTGATGAGGTAATTGTTTCTCAGTATAGGTCTCCAGTAATAATCGTCTTAATGCACCAATCATTAATGACATAGCTATAATAAATAGGACCAGAGTCAGTCGTTTTTCATTATAAAAAAACTCGTAATTACATAAGGGACATACTTAACGTAGCAAAATGTGTATTTGTCTGTCGTCGTACAACTTTAAGTGCCTCCAAATCTAAAGTTGAGAAGGAAATGTACCAATGAGGATCAGGATTTTTTAATGGGTAGAGTAAATCTTTTGTTTTTGCAACATCTAGCCAATAATCAACTAGTGTTTTCGGTGCTTGAAATGTCATTTTGAGCTATAAAGAAAAAAAAGAGATAAACATAATATAAAGTGCATAGAGCAGAAAAATACTTGTCTCTCTCTCTCTCTCTCTCTGAAAGTGATTTCACACTCATACAACAATGATAAAGGTTCTACTTTTGACAACTAGCTGCTACTACATAATATACAAAGCATTTATTCTGGCATAGAGAAAAACGATGATGTAGGTAATATTTACATGTCATCTCAAATAATTTATGTTATGTAATTACAGGTAGTAGTTACTCAGAATACCATAAGTACACACGTAGTATACATTACAGAAAATTACTTTAGCCAAACTTAGCTGAGTGAATACTATACAGCAAGATCTGCACTATATGCTATAAATAATATTTGCTACCTTACTCACTTGCATTTATATAATGCGTAAGCCAACAGTAATGGATGTGAAAGCGAAAGTATTAAGTCAATTAAGTTGCGATTCCGTTACATTTGAACTGTGTAGGTTATTACAATATCTATCTATATATGGCTATATCTAATATATAAAAAAGAGAGCTATATATATGTCTGCTGTTAAATTATAAATTATAAGAGATTTCATATGTGATTCTCAACACTCTGGAATCTCTTATAGAAGTAAATGTTTTAGGAGTAAATACTACTATGATATCGTGTGATATAGTGGAAGAGAGAGATAAAATAAAACTAGTTTCCTACACATATGCATTTAAAGTGCAAGATAATTTCTATTTATCAAGCATCAGTATAAACACACGCTAACAGCTTCTACATATAGGAACGACTATATTATAACTTAAATTATGCTATTTGATATATTATACACGCATAAAATGATTTAATCTATCAACACTAAAGTAATTAGTAATTTGTAGCAAGTGGCATAAGTATAGCATATGTACCTTTTCATAATTTGTTTCTGGATCTTCCTTTACAATGTATGGACTAGAACTTCCAGTCAATTTGTCCACTATATGAATGAAAGAGTATCCATCAGCAAGACAATGCTATATTATGAAAATATATTTTTTAATATAGTAAATTGATTTTTAGTTTTTATTAAATGTCACTCGACTCTTACATGCATCTTGAATAAAAATACTGTTTCCCTGATTGTATCACCAGTCTCATTATTAGTAGAAGTAAGAGGAACCAAAATAACTTGCCACTGGGGCCCTTCATCATTTAATTTTTCTTCAAACATGAAATGTGCAACAAATGTTTCTAATGTAGTTCCTTCATCCAATGTTTTTTCCAATACATGATCTTGGACATTAATTTTGTCAATAAGTTTTTTAAATACATATCCACCATATCGAACTAAATAGCAACGTAAATTTCTATAACGTATATGGCACTCATCAGACTCTAGAAAGCATTTATAAAAATGTTGTCTAAATTGTTGTAAGTCAACTATTCCTTCAACTCTCCAGATATGTGCAGCAAATACAAATGGGAGTTTTTTACTTGAGTCAACAGCAAAATAAGTATCATTTTGAATAGTGGGAATTAGGTCATGGCGTGTTAATTTGGCTGTTAGGATTACAATCAGTCTCCATAAAAAGAATACTATTAATATAGGACCAAGAGTCACTAGTAAAACTAGCCAAAGAAGTAGACATGCTACAAATGTGTAAAGTTTATATAATATTCTTTTGAGTATGTATACCATTGTAGCATGTTTTTTACTATCTCGTGACATTTGAATATAATAGCAAAATCTTAAGTTATAATAATTATTATAATTAGTACTAATTATAAAATTCGGAACACTTTGTACATGAAGATTACACGAGAACAAACAATTTCTTCCTTTATTGTATTTTTATGTATAGTAGTAATTCATTATTTATGCACACACACAAAAATATAGTTTATGGGAATTTTCTCCTTAAACTCTCAATGTTGTTTTATATTTTATTCACTTTTAAAGAAACTTCACTTATTCAGTAGTTAAAACGACTACAGTAGGTATTTGAATTTGTTAGTATGTATATAATTTGTATACAAATTGTATTGAAACTGCCACTTGTTCAACTGAGCAAACATTGTGTATTATGTTAATATTATTGTTGTTGTAGATTTTTAAAAACTAATCAGGTTTTACTTTACTTTTGTGTATTATATATGTTATACTATAGGTATGTAATGTTGATATGATGATGTTGGTTGGTTGAACTTGAGACTTGAACTAAACTCTTGCAAATTTCTAACATAGCTTTTTAACTTTACTAACGTAAGTAAGTAAGTAAGCACACCTTTAACTAACTAATATATACCTTTGTGGTCACTAACAACTAACTACATTATTGCATAGGTAAGAAAAAAGCCATTGTATATAATACTTTAAAGTACTTACTTACTTCTACTGTGACTACATATGTGTAAAAGTCTCACTAGTCTCACAATATGAGATTTTCTTCTTATTACAATCATCGAATTGTATCTCTCTAACTTCTGACAACCCCTATGTGTTAAATTCTCATCATGCTTGAAAAGATTTTATAAAGTAAAGATCTCTACTTATGTGTAGAGTTTAGTTGTAGTAAGAGTGTTTGAGACTAATAGAGAGTTTTTCTTTCCTTGTCATAGCGTAGTATCTATCTATAAGACCAGCCTAGAATTTAGCATTATTATTGTTGAAATGAAATGGAAACAACATAATACATACATAGCTAGAGAGTCAATTATGAGTCCGAGGACATAAAAAAGCAAAGAAGATCGATTTAGCTTTGGATAAATTTTTTGCTCGTTATCATATAAACTTTATATAGTAATTCCCATTGTTTTTACTAAAGCCATTTTGATATTTATATGGGATCATCATTCACGTAGTTTTTTTTAATGTCAACTACATAGCAAGACAAAATTTCCTAGCTATTGTTGAAACGTAAAGAAAGAAGAATCTCATCCATCTTTTAATGATGATTTCTTCCTAATGTGTTGTTGTATGTACATGTATGATGTTTGGTTACGCAAATTTGATTAGTCAATTAAATATATATATGCTTACGTACTATAATATCGGGGAATTCTAATTATGAATTCTCCATGCGTATTTTTTCAATATGCTAATGTTAATTCTATTGTTCTTTGGACAAGATAAGACCTCGTCTTCATCGGTTTTAATATACTAAGAAAGTAAATGTTTAATTAATATAAGATTTAACCTTAGAGTTAAGGACGCAAACTTGTCATTTCGTCATTGATTGTAGTAAAGAGAATTTTGCAATTGTTATTTGACGTGTGGATCCATGTCGCAATATTATAGAGAATGCGTGACATGCTCATCTTCAGCTATTAGCATAGATAGTATATTACATTTACTATAGGTTGCAAATAAAATTTTTAAAAAATATGATAATACTTTTGGCTTGTTGTTGCACTGTGCAACAAGAAAAAATACTTCCTTGTTTGCTACTGGATTAGTTTGCACTCCTTTTACTTACTGTCTACATTTACATAAGAAGAACAACAAGACTCGTTTTTCTTTTGCAGCTCACCAGCTACATTACATATATGTATAACCTTGCTAATTATGTATATGAATTAACACTTAAATAACACTTTCAGCTATAGCCAGCTTGATTTTATTAGCGTCTACATATATATAATATGCGTAATTATTTGGTTAAATACTTCAAGTGTGTCTGTGAGATAGATCACTTTACTTATACATATATCATATAAGAAGAGAGAAGTTATAAAGTACCTAGTGGGCAAGAAAAATATAATTAATAGATATGACAGACGATGAGATGAGTTCTTTATAGAAAAATCAGACTCTTTAGACACACATGAAAGCGTTTTGTTCTTGTTTGGCATCTTGTTGACCCTTTAGTGTTAGTGGACTTTGAAAAAACAGAGGTGACCTTGCTATTTTTCTGTCATACATGAAATGATACGAAAAAAGAGAATCTTGCTGGAGAGTCTTGTGCATTTAATTATACCTGATTATTTTTATAAGCTATTGAGATGAGCTGAGCTCCATAAAATCAAGGCAATGAGTTTTAGAGTTGAAAAAACTTTGCTATGTGAAATGCGTACTTGTAAAAAGATTTTTTAGTACAATGTTGAAAGCCTAGTATTTAAAGTACACAACTGTCATATATACATAGATTTTCAATAAAAATGTCAGTCATATAGAAGGAAAGAGTTACAGGAAATGTTCAAATCTATAAGTACTTGGAACTTGTTTTATGTTTTCTGGAATCGGTTGCAAAAACAGAGTAATATTTCAAGCTACGGCGTAATAAGTAAATAATTGTGTTTATGTACTTTATTACAATTGAGTTTCCAGTTTTGTTATACTATGATTATGAAGCTTGTATATATAATAAGATTATTGAAACCATTAATAATTATACGCACCTGCTAATTTGTGAAGGTTACTAAAGGATATTCCATGCAAAAATGAAAAGAAGTGGAGACAATGCAAAAAATACCAAAATTGATGAGAGCGTCATGTTTAAACGGCGCAATCGTGTAATAGTTTGACTTGTCTACCCGACTGACTTCCTAAAAAAATCTATTTGTCAACTAGTTATTACCAGTGACCTACTTAATGTCAACTTTTAGAATTTGAAACAAGAACTGAGCAGACATTTATCTAGTCTTTATCATAATTGAAAAGGTGAGATATTTAACATTTGCATTATTTTATGTGAATTTGTCCATTGTTTTCACAGATGTTTTTTTCTCTTGCTTTTAGTAGTACGAGTACGCAAGTCGGATAGAAAGAAGAAAGGACAAGGCAAGGTGACTTATAGCGAAAATATTCAGCCATTATTGTTAACTGCAATTATAAATACACTTTAATTGTAAGTTGAAATTAAACAAGTTATTGGCATATGTACTTTCCAAAATTTGAATATATATGATGTATAATGTTAATCTCATTAAATTTCATAATTTTGGACTGCTTTTTAAAATTTATAGCTAATTTGATTGTCGGCTTAACTTAAAATTTAATGATTGGTCTTTATTTTAATTTTCAGAAGCTCTGAGTGAAACGCTGACATTAATTGGAGAGAAAAATATGTCCAGCTCACTCAATATGATCTTCATTAAAAACTACGACAAAGTTCTTTGACTAAATCAATTTCCATATGGTGTATGCTGTTAATATAATCAAAGTAAAACATTCATTTTAAAATAAAATATCAATTGAAAATGAAGCCTCGTGCTTCTATCGATGATCACAATCACACCCATGACAAAAGCTTACAGACTGGAAACAAGAGAAAAGTATTGGCAAAAACTTGTGCTGGCTCTTCTCGTAAAAGAAAAAGACTGTCTACGAATGAAGAACAATTAAATGCTGGTGATCAAGAGAAATTAGTCATCAAGATCCAGAGTGATAAAATTGAAGATGCTACAGATGTTATTGAAAAAGAAATGCTCTATTCATTATTAGTTCAAAGAGTACCAATAATAAAAAGAAATGACAGTGTTACAACTAATTTATTTGTCTGCAATGGATGTAAAGACAGGTATTTATTTACTTATTTTTTATTATGAATAATATATATATGTGATTATAATAATTCTAATAATCTTTTTTGTAACTCTTACTACAGCTTTGACTCTAAACGTGGTTTAGATTATCACTTACAAAGAAAAATCTTGAATATTGAGCATCGTTGTTACTTTTGTAATGAAACCATATTCAATTTTCCTAATCGATGTATTCTAAGTCAACATTTACAAACTCATGGCGTTGACACACCTAGTGTCGAATATTTGATTAATCGTACAAAAATCGATGTATTACCTGAATCTTCTTATATGTGTTATGATTACCAGAATTCTTGTGAAAGCGTTAGTATTACTCAAGTGAATCATTCTTTTCAAAATGAAGAATCATATACAGAAGAAAGTAGTAGTATAGATCCAGTTTTATCTCAAGAAATTTTAATTAATGGTCAAATGAATCAAGTATTATTAACATCAGTCAAGTCTGAACCAGAAGAAGAAAATGACGAGTTACTTATTGTTGATATGAAGCTTGGTCAAAAATCTAAAAGTATGTTTTGGTGTGATATTTGTAAGCATGACTATGGTACACAGAAACAGTTAATCAATCATTTTATTCAAGCTGAAAAAATTGGAGCTGAACAAGGAACGATTTATGAGTGTCCTAAAGAATGTATACCATATTATTCTGCTTGTGGAAATTATTTACATAAAAAGTTTTTTCATGATGAAATGCCAACTTTTCTTTGCTTGGAAAACTGTGGAGAAACTTTTAAGGAATCTAAATTCTTTTATCAACATTCTCGTGATAAATGTTTTCATCTTTGTCGTAAAACATCATATTTATGTAATAGTATTGAATGTCATCAAGAAGAAGAAAAAGAAGCAGATTCAGTTAATCATGGAAATCTAATGAGATCTTTATCTGTTTTTGTACAACATATGAAAAGTAATCATACAAGAGGAATTCTTCAATGTAAAATCTGTCCAAATGCTTTTTCTAGCTCAGAGCATCTTATTAAACACTTATCTACACATGGAATTAATAATATATACCTGAATACAAATGTCAATTTTAATTGGCACAGTGAGACTGAAAGACAATTAAATCTCAAATATATGGCATCTGATGAACTTATTGTTGTTGAAAATACAAGAGTTTTATCACAATGTCTCTTGTGTCATGTAGTATTTTACACAGGTAACGGATTAAAAAGATATTTAAATTACATTTATTGAAGTTTTAAACTAACATTGTTTTCTTTTTTTTTTCAGATCAAGCATACAATGACCACATCAATTCCAAATTAAAAGAACATTGTAAAAGAATCATCACATATCAATGCAAACTCTGTTTGAAAGAATATCCTTCATCTTTAATACTACAAAAACATTACATTAAATGCTCTAAAGATAGTTTGGCAAAAATTACTGTAATTCCTTCTCGGTCTCTAAGCACAAAAAAATATCAACCAAGAATATCACGACAAAAGTTTAAAAAACCTCGTCCTACTCCATTAAGAATTCAACCAACGCGTACAGTTGTAATTAAGCAGTCGACACCAACTAAAAAGAATCAGTCATCGCCAGTATCTCCTCCTACTATTATTAAAGAAGAAGAAATTGATACACCACCAAAGACAGCTCTTAGTAGCTGTCAATATTGTCATGCAGTTTTACATATAAAATCAGTTGCAAGACATGAACAGTTGTGTACTAATAATCCCAAAACAAACAGTATGATATGTTTATCCTGTAAGAGAAAATGTAAAAGTCGATTACAATTGGTTATGCATGGAGAAAAACATTTAAAATCAGGGCAAAAGATTTGTTTATTATGTAGCAATCGTAATATTGAAAGAAATAACTCAAATATTACTTTAGAAGAACATTTGATGATTGAACATATTTCAAAATTAGAATTTCCATATTCTTGTCGATTATGTCGTGTCAATCTAGTAGATCAAAAAAGTACAGAATTTCATTTTAGATCTCATCATTATCTTACAAAAGGTTATGATTGTAGATATTGCAATCAAAAATTTCCATCTTTACAAAAAGTCTTATTTCATCAATCTATGACACATTCCGAAGCTCTTGAATCTACTCTAACTAATAATAATAATAATGAATCACTAGATGAAAATATTTCCAGTTCTACAAAAACTAATGATATGGAATCGGCTTTTACATTTTCTTCTAATTTAGAAAAAGAGACATCATCATCACTATCATCATCTTCACGTAGAAATAGTGATGAAGAAAATCTAGCTAGCGAAAACGAAATAAGAGCTAAATCAAACTCTCTAATTGGTATTTCGACAGCTAGATCAAAAGATGGTACAATTATGACATGTCTCAGATGCCCAGAATATATTACAAATAGTGAAAAAGAGTTTTTATCTCACATCAATTCTGCTCATGTATGGGATACTATAGAATTAGAAAAATTATATGCTGGAGTATACAAAGGATTTACAGAATTTTTCTGCCCTGAATGTAATTTAATTTTTTGTTCGAAAACCTCTTTAGTCAAACATTTAAATTTACATGATGAATTTATTCAAGATATTGATAGTTATATTGAAGCTATTGGATATGGAAAATTACCATTGAAAGATCATCAATGTGAAATTTGTTTTTTAACTTGTGAGACTGAAGTTGATTTAGATTTTCATATGAGGCGACACGGAATGGCTTTTTTGAAGATGAGATCAAAACAAAATACATAGTCAAGAGTGATTAGTAGTGTAGATTTAGATTATATTATTATAAAGTCTTCATTTTTGTTGACATTATTATTTACCTTTAGAAGTATAAATAGTTCTGTACTTAAGAAATTGTTGTAAATTTTTTTCTTTACTTTTTTATTATCTATCTATTATATATTATTGTACATATTACTACTGTATGTTACCTATAAATATAGCAAAATGAAGGCCGACTGAGAATTTATGAAGGTGGTGCTTAAGTAATACACCGTATTTTCTCGGCCTTTAAAAGCCGAGTTTCGAATTGGATCGGAATCTAATTTTGAATAGAAGCCCGGGGCTTGTAACCGAGAAAATACGGTACTTGTTGTTATTGTGTGTGCAATTAAATGCAGAAATAATATAAAAGACTTCTCCTTGTAAAATGTAAACTTCTGTTTAGACAAATGACATCTTATTTTACATTTTAGAGATTTTAAGGCACGGTAGTTACATAACTTGTGCACATTTTTTCTGTTCTGTAAGCATATATACTATATAATAGTTAAAGCGACAAGAGGAGTTAGTTTTAGCTATAGCCAAAGACATTTCATATTGTCATATAACAAAAGAAGACTCAAGATGTTCGTCCGTGACCATCATCACAACCCGACAAGAGAAATTTGACGACTCATGAGAGGACAATAAATTTCTGCAAATACACATTAGAGGTTTAAAAAAGGGCATGCATAAAGATTAAGAAGGTAGATCAACTAGCTTTAGAGAATCATCACGCTTTCCTTATAATAATAATAATAATGCATATGGCTCGCTCGAGTCAACTACACAGATTTAGAAGATTCTACATATATACATATACTACACAGAGGACATTTTACATACTGGTTTTATCTTCTCAGTACTTTATAGTTAGTTTATACACTATTTGAATTTGGACTAGACGCTAAGCAAACATCTTATTACGGAATACTTTATCGTCGAATTATGCACTATATGTGGTCTTGATGAGTCCTTATGACCATTTAAAGTTCACTATATAAAGTTGAGGCTAACGCTCTCCCTTTAAAAAAGATGAAATTACTTACTACAAAGATACTATCTCATCTACCAATCTATTCACTAAAGACTACTTTGTAGAACATCATGTTGTATACATACTACAAGACAGAGGAAAAAAAACTTTATCATATAATACAGATCAAACAGTTCCTAAATCAGCAAAATGCAAACATATGTAGGAAGAGAGACTAAGAGAAATAAAATAAATAAAGATCATCATCGTCATCATCTTCATGCATATCACAGGTGCCATTGTATTGTAACCACATATGAGACATGAATCAGCAAAATCAAAAATGTATATTTCTTGGGCTTGGTAAATAATAATAAAATTGTAATTACTCTCTGTATAAGTAGTACATATGGTTCAAAAAGATTACAAATTGATACTCTCTAAAAATTCTTTATCCTTATTATATGTGTAGTAGGCTACTACAAACAGTTATATTTATTTTGCAATAATTTTCGGTAGGTAGCATAGAGAAAAAAGTCATCATAAGATTATATGTACGTAGTTCCAAATTGATCAAAAGATTGTAAGAAGAAATCCAAAGTCACTCTAAAAATTGTCGCATCACGATACCATTACCTTCTACAACTTGTGAAAAGAAATCTCTACTGACCAATCTCACAAAGTTTCCACTCGCAATTATTTTCAGTACTTTGTAAACTTACTCGTGACTTTTGATGAAAAATCTTGTTATCAAAAATGACTGCATTTTTTATTGGACACATATTGCCGTTATGAATATAGAAGTACTTAGAAGAATTTTGTCTCAAAAATGACAAATTATGTGACCAACTCATAATTTCTCATTATTAAATTATTATAGCAAATTGAGCTTCACATGCTAAATTATTCTCACATGCACATTAGTCAAATGACAACTAATTTAAGAAACAAAAGGAGTTTGTTATCAGATTAATGTTAAATAATGAGCAACTGTCGACATTATGTCATAATCACATCCCTTCAAGATACTAATCAAAAAATCTCAAGTTTGTTTGCCTTTTTCTCTCTGATTTTCAGTTCTGATTTAACACTATATACATTCCTCTCTACTCATCAGTCTTGTAATTTAATTATGAAGTAGAGTGCAAGTGAGAACATATTTAGCAAATGTTTGCACCAATAAGTCTCAGCCTTGAAACGACAGGTGCATTAAACTACAAATGTGCTCAAAATTGAAAACTTTATATGAGAAAAAAGTAGTAGTGTATTACAAGAGAGACCTTTATATGTCAAATAAATGTGTCCAGCCTGAGAATGAGCTTCATGAGAATATTTTATATTCGAGAGGAAGTCGTTCACTTGCAAAAAAAGCACAGGACGATTATTCACAAAAAATACCATCATCTTGATAAAATTATGATTTGTCTCATCTGGCCCCATGCATCTTAATACTCACCGGAAACATTATATTTCTAATTGCAAAAACCTTAATGACTAATTTATGAATCTATGTTGAGCTTTATTATACTGTTTTATATTTTAGATTAGCGTTGTAATATTTTCTGTTATAGTAGACTAACGACTTGAACCTTAAACCTGAAGGATACTTCTAGATATATAGAATATTATGATATAGGGACAAGAATATTATTTATTATACCATTTCTTTGATACAATGTTACACAAAACTATGTTTTATGAGAAGGGAAGTTAAGAGCCCTGATGGTATCCTTTTTCAACAATAACCGTCTTACTTTTACATTGTGAGAAACTCAAGACAAAGTTACCTGTCTTGTCTACAAAGAAAAGCAACTTCTTGAAATTGAGTAAGGGGCACTCGTACAAGCTTACAAGAGAGAATACTCACTCAAGCAATAACAACCAACTCTTTCTTCAGTTATGCTTTGGCATTTGAAGAAGTAAGACATTGCTACAGAGCGTTTGTTATTAGTTGTCTCATATTCCCTTATGAGAAAATTTGGAAGTGCAACCGGTTCTTCAGCTTAAGATTATTATTACTCATATCCGTTTTATGTCTGGATATTATTATTATTGTCATTGACACTATATAGTGTAGTTGTTTTAGTGTTTACCAACAATCTTTTTTTGCTCAGTGTAACAACAATCATAATAATTACCAAGCATTTCAGCTCTGGTATACAAGACACTAACGATATAACACTGAAAATGTGAGATTTTTTTGGAAGCTTTACTATGTTAATGCAACCACTGTTCAAATGTGAACTTCAACTTTGAACTTGTACACGAGTCCAAGAAGTCAACCCAGAAAATTAATACAATGTATAAAAATTCACTTGATCATTTATTCTTCAGCCCTCCCTCCTATCAACTCATTTAATCAAACAAAACTTTATAAGGAATTGACGAACTGATGAGTTGAGAAAAGATTTTCGGAGAGAGACTCATCATCAGCTAGCTCTTGTGCAACCAAATCTTTTAGATCAAAGTTTTCTTCCTGTCAGTGACTAAAAGAGTTGCATTGTCATTTTGTGATTGAATCAGTGTTTGGCTTTAAGAATATTAATTAAGTGTTTGAGACTTGAGACAAAACTATAGCTCTAGCTTCAGGTGTTGAAGATAGATTTATTGTTGACTTGAACCTTTTCTTAATTTAGTCAGTTAATCATCTTTTAATAGTATTGGTGGTCTGCTGGTCTCATCTGCAATTTTATTGCGCTATTGTGTTTTGTTGAATACAGTTTGGAATATTAATATATGATGATGGTTATTGAAGTTTAAGCATCTTATTGACGTCTTCTTCTTGCCTCTGTTATCAGCTAGAATAAAAATTTGCTTCAAGTCGAATTTGATTGTGGTAGGATTGAGAAACGTGAGACGTTGGAGCTTTAAAAGTCAATTTTGCCATCTTTAGGTACCTTGAACTTGAAGAAGCAACCATCAAAAAAAGTTTTTTTTGAGACTCTTATCCATTAGCCACATCAATCTACAAGTTTCTCCATCATAATTGACTTTAATATGTTGTAATCATATTCGTGCACAAGGAGTGTCTTAAAATCAGAAGGCTTGGTCCCCGGAACAAAATTAGATTCAAAAGCTTTTCTAACAGTACTTAGAAAATATTGATGAAAGTGACAGTGTCTTAAATTCTGCTGATGATGTGGATAGCATAGTAAACTGTGAATTAAGAAACAAGATTTTATAACAATTTAAAAGACAATTAAATGAAATCTTATTAACTGCACGTTTTGATCGTATGTGTGTGAAACATTCTTAAAAAGTTTTTGTGTCTACTCTAAATAATGAGTAATTCATGCGGCTATTAATTAAACATTGACTCTTCTTCATTATTACGTCTCCACAAGTGGAAGAAAATCTTGTTTCTTGAAATTTTTTGGGCATACGCTTTCAACAAAAAGGAATCTTTCTAATAACTTTCATTATATAAGACTAGTTTTAACTTTATCATTGGTATTTAGCAGAGTTGAGCTTCATTTCATCTCACAGCAAGCCTTTGGGCCAATTTAAAAAATCAAATAGCCAAGAGAGAAGAGATCAAGAATCAAAAAGGGTTAAAACGTCTTGTTGTTTTGAAGTTTTTTGACTAAAGGGAAAATTATTAGGAGAGAATACGGAAGGAAGAATAATAAAAAAAGAGTTTTTGGTGCCAAAGACCGGTTCTCTTCTTTTTCAGAGATTCAACCTTGTTTGTTTTCAATCCTTAAAGATCGACAATCAACTTTCTGAGCCAACACCACAATTCTCTTACAGAGAAGATAGATTCTTTTCCTGAAAATATTTGGCGAATTTAAAGAAGTCGGCTTGCAAAGAAGATATAGAGACAAGACAAGAAACAAAATGAAGTGTTTCGGTCAGAAAATACGTAACTTTCATTGTAAAGTTGTACTCTTGGATGATCAGGAGTTGATACAAGAGATACAGGTAAATAATAATAATAATCATCATAATTTCTACTTATATACTTTTCTCCTCTTCTCAACCAACATATTAATAATCTTGAATCTAGTTAGTTAGGAAAATTAATATTTTTATAGTGAAACCATCTCATCATGACTTTGCATATATTTACCTCAACTCGACCTTTAAGAGTGAAAAAAGCAAAAGTTTAAACTTGATCATCACACAATTTTAAAGACAAGCATTTTACTAACATAAACCCCGACACACGAAAGTAGACAATTTTCATTTAGAGTTTCTTGCGACAATTAGAGGTTGTATATTCTATCTAATTAGTGTATCTAATAAACATTGCTCTGATAACATTAGTTTTGCCAAATATTTACTTCAATCTCTATATACGGGTATGTGAAATA
>VCNE01008839.1:0-16632 GCA_009869805.1 Oncopodura yosiiana
ACACGGACTATACGAGGTGAGCGAAGTTGTTCAGATGCTGCAGTAAATTGATGAGTTTTTAATTGGATTGAGGCTGAGGTTGCAATGTCTTTAGCTTCTTTACTCACTTCTAAAGAGCTGGATAGATAAATATTTAAGAGTTATATATAGTGGACTCTGTCTATATAGTGCTAGAGACTATATACCAAAATCTTATATAGGAATTTCTATCACTATATAGTAGAAACCCTTGTAGGAAGACTGTGTGTATAGTGCTTAGGAGCAAATGAGATGCTGGGCTATAAATAAATCGCATTCTCACTTTACTCACTCAACATAAAGCTCTCCTCACTTAAGTCAAAACTAAACATTTTAAGAACTAATTTCTCAATTTTATTACACAGCATTTTGGTCTAAAGTTGACTATTTGTTCTATAAGGAAAAGTCTAAGTAAATGAAGGTGGCATTCTTAGGTTGAAATTAGCACTATAAGACAAATTTTCCTATAATGTTTTATAAGAGCACTAAAGGCAGAGCATAGCTATATCTAAGCAAAAGCTCTTATAATAATTGTAGTAGAGTATTACTAAATAAGAAATTATATAGTCAAGAGAGACTTGGAGAGACTATAGCAATATATAGACAGAGTCTACTGTAGCAATAATTTTAAATGTGTGATGAGCACGAATCATTTGCATAATGCTAACTATAATTATATATATTGGTCATTAGTTCTTCCTTCCGTTTCGTGCTTCTAATGAGTAGAGAATCTTTAGCATCTTTTACACTTTTTTGCAACTTTTGAGTATGGTTATGGCTGACACATATAATTTTGTAATAGGTTATGTTATAGAAAAAATGAGTGTTGCGTGTAAGTGAGATTTGCGTTGGCATATAAGAGGAATTAATAATTAGGATTCTAAGATTTATGTGAGTAACTAATGCTATTTGGTGTAATAGTTGTCACGACACGAGAGAAGTAATAATCAAGAGCATCTCCTCATTATCAACACCTTGTTACAATTAGAGGTTCTTCCTGCTAGTGACGACATTCTCATTTCATTCATACCACAGTGGACTCTGTCTATATAGTGCTATAGTCTCTCTCAGTCTATCTTGCTATATAATTTCTTATATAGTAATACTCTACCACGATTCTTATAAGAGCTTTTGCTTATATGAAGCTATATTCTCTACCTATAGTCCTTCTTTTAAGCATTTTAGGAAAATTTGTCTTTCTATAGTGCTTAGGCTCAGAATGCCACTGCCACTTCTTAGATTCTTTCCTTATAGAACAAATAGTCTAGAGCCAAAATGCTGCACAAAAAATTGGGAAATTATTTCTAAAGATGTTTTTAGTTTTGGCTTAAGTGAGGAGAGCTTTAGGTTGGAAGAGTGTATAGTGAGAAAAGTGAGAATGCGATTTATTTATAGCCCAGCATCTCGTTTGCTCCTAAGCACTATAGAAACATTATTCCTATAAGGGTATATCTATCTATATAGTGGTAGAAATTCTATATATAAGATTTTGGTATATATTCTATATAGCACTATATAGATAGAGTCTACTGTAGCATATAGGATACTAACGTCTTATGAGTTGTAGCTTGTTTGATGTTAGGTCATTAGTGTTATTATTATTATTATGCACACCACTTGATTGTTGAATTGTTGTGTTGAAGAAGACTTGACATTGTAACATGTAAAGAAGGTGAAATGATGAATTGATAGGTTGAGTATTTAATTGATGATTCGTGTGATTGAAAATTGTAGTAGCTAGTGATAAGAGCAAAATGAAGATGAAGGTAAAATTGATGAATGGTATATAAGAATGCGGCAAGTGTCAATGCGTGTCAAATAGTGGGATCAAAAGAGCTAATGAGTCAACTCACTTTCACTTCATTATCGTTTGGTGTAATAATAACTATAATTAGAATTAGTGGGCAAAGTCTTCTTCACCTTTGATTTTTATTTCCTTCCGGATTGTAAGAATAACTTTTAAACACTTTAAGTAAAATAATTTGAAATTAGAAAATTCTAGCATAAAGCGTTAAAGAGAAAAAAAAATAATTGGCTTAGTGGTATAGCTTTTGATTTTAGTGAAGGTACTGGGTTCAATTCCCAGCTAAAGTGTATTTATTAAAATCAATATTTATTTGTTATATTCAATATTATTTTAAAAAGTTGAGACTATTAGTAAATAATTCGGCCTTTAATTTATAATTATACCAAAATTTCTACCACTATATAGTAGAAACCCTTATAGGAAGACTATGTGTATAGTGCTTAGGAGCAAATGAGATGCTGGGCTAAAAATAAATCGCATTCTCACTTTACTCACTCAACATAAAGCTCTCCTCACTTAAGTCAAAACTAAACATTTTAAGAACTAATTTCTCAATTTTGTCCAGCATTTTGACTCCAGTTGACTATCTGTTCTATAAGGAAAGAATCTAAGAAGTGTCAGTGGTATTCTGAGCCTAAGCACTATAGAAAGACAAATTTTCCTAAAATGTTTAAAAGAAGGACTATAGGTAGAGAATATAGCTTCATATAAGCAAAAGCTCTTATAAGAATCGTGATAGAGTATTACTATATAAGAAATTATATAGCAAGATAGACTGAGAGAGACTATAGCACTATATAGACAGAGTCTTTACTAACGTATCTTTACTAAAATGTCTTGGTCCTAATTACACTCACGCATTTTTCTATGCCTAATTGGCATCCTTTCCTTCACTACAGCTAATTACAATAGCTACTCTTCATCATGTGCAACTCTATATGGACAAAAGTAATTACTATGGTCGTAAATTAGTCCTAAATCAAAATTACAATGAGTCAAATTTAGACAAACTTAATTTCCGTGTTGGTTCTAGCTCTCTTTACCTTTTTGATGGTAATTGGAAATCTAGTGTTGTCGATCGCAGCTATCGTTCAGTAAGTTCTTAATTAGTTAATTAATTATATTATTTTAAAAGTAGCTAATTAACTCAATGGTTTTTTTAAATTAGTGGACCAATGTTAAATTGGCTGGAACATGCTGTGAATGTGGTGGCTGCTATCGTCCAGAGCTAATGAATGACATTAGCTGTGCTCGAGTCTTTTCAAATGACAATTGCAACAGTTGCACTGGGCATAGACTTAATATTGAAGCTTCAAGACCAATTTTAAATTTTAATAGTCTAAGGAATGTTGATATTTCATAGTATAGTATTAGGCTAGACTAGGAAATGTTGACAGAAAACTAGGCCAGGCCAATTTAGCCTGCTTCAGTTTTGTCTAACTCTAATTGAGAAAACTATGAAAGGATTATCACTCGACAAATGTATATAGTTCTAGATTGTGGCTACTATTTTAACTTATTTTTGCCAGTGTAGGTAATTAATACTATATATATATAGTCTATAGACAGCAGATAGATATTATGCTAAAATAATGCTCAATAATTGTGCTCATGCAAAATGCCACAAAGAAAAAAATATGTCGTCTCTAAATAGACAAAGAGTGATGACAGACACAAAAGCCGACAGATGAGATCGGGAGATGAGTAATTGAGTAAATTATCAATTTACCTTGATATCAAATCAGCTGCTTCGTCGTATCTAAAGTTTGGCACTTCTAACCGTTCCTATAGAAAAGAAAAATTGAAAAAGTAACTATTAACAAGCATTGAACTTGTTGAAGGTCGGTCCTTGACTTACAAACTCACTACTAACTCTAGCTAACTCTCACTTTCTCTCTCATTCAATGCATCTTGATTTTGAAGAGTTATTTTTATACTACATGTGAGAAGATTTATAGAGAGAGGTTAGTGTGACACAACAAAATAAGAAAATGATTGAGTAAGTGAGTTAGTCTCTTTTCTATCTTATTTCTTTTTCTCTTCCTTCACTATATAATAATAATAATAATAAAATAAATATCTTACCGCTTGATTATTTCGCCGTGAAGTAGATGGTTGATTAATCTCTTCTTCTTCTTCTTCTTCTTCTTCTCCCACATTTGATTCATTATCTGAAGGGTTATTGTTTTCATTTGGCAGCTCAGGTGTACCTTGAGATGCATTTAAATTTTCAGTTGAACGAGTTGATGGACACATATTTCTTCGATGAGATGAATGCGGTAGACGATTACCGGATCTTCTTGACGGCCTTGGCACAGAAAAAAATCACAAATAATAATTAATCACGTAATTAGAATAATATATACTATTGTGAATATAGTGTATACATTTTCTTTCTGCTATTTTTACACAAGATTAGATTAGTAGATATTCTAATAGGTTGAATCTCTCTTGATGATGAATAGAGACTAAAGAGGATATATAGAAGGGGTAGAGACTAATATAAAAGAACTTGAGCTTCTACATACCGTAAATCTTTTAGAATAGATCAGAACAACTCAATAGTTGAGTTGAAAATCACACCAAGTGAAACTTTTGTCCTGTTTGGCCATCATTTGATATTTCATGGTAGTTGATAAATTTAGGTTAGAAGGATAAATAAATAGCAGACACTTTAACTATAAATTTACAGAAAGCCTTAAAAAGTTCATAAATAAAGACTGACGCTGAAAAGTTTATGATATTGTTAAATTTATGTATGTTGCAGAAGACTTGTGATATTTAACACATGCAGTCAAGCGTGCATTTGTAGTATTTTTAGAACTCGGATATTTTCTTTGCCCTTATATGGAGTGGTTAAAGTTTCTATTGGTTGAGTTGGATTTCTACTAATTTTTAATTAATTCACAAGAGAAATTAGCTGAATCTCCGACAATATGGTTTTTTGAATTTTGCAGTCAGAGAAAAAATATACACAAAGCACTAGATATATTGATGAGATGAATAGAAGAAGGGATGGTTATGAATTAAATTGTGCTTAATTAATATTTTTCCTTCTTATTCTCAGCAAGAGTACAAGAAAACGACTGACTACTTTTTTGAGGCTGAACTGTGGTTTCTATCTAGAAGAAAATCATCATCATGCTATCTCTCACATGTTAAATTTTTATTTTGAGGCCCATTGTGAGGTGGGGTTTTCAATGCAAGTTAAAGGCCTCAAGAATTTTCATATTGGGTTTCTTACTACATATATATTTTTTCATCTTATAATAGCATAGGAAAAGGGGTTAGAGTATGAATTTTAGTAAGCGACAAAAAAAATCTAGAAATGTGTATGTTTTTCTTGTATGCTTTTAATGGTTCGTAGATTTTTATGCTAGCAACAGAGTGACATGATTTTGTGACAGTTAATAACTTGGCCTTTTTCTGCTACTCTTACGACTACTTGACATTTATTAGCTTAGGTGTCATGTACTCGTGTTTATTTATATGTCTCTCTTTCTTTTAATGGCTAAAAGTCACGTCTCAAAAAGCCAGAGATAGAGAAGTGAGAGAAATGATATAGTTATATGCATATAGGAATCAACAACATGAGCTTAGTGTCTACTTATTGATGTTATGTACTCAAAAAAATATATGTAGGTTGTATATTTATAGAAATTCACAGAGAAGAGAATTTTAAGATTGCAAAGCTTGAAACTTTTTATTAGGTTACAGCAACTACTAATTGATACTACATATTTTAGTTAATTTAAATGATGATGATGATGATGGGTGAAGAAGAAAATGTTGTTATCTTGTATTTGCTCATTGAACAATCTTCTAATGAGACTTGGTAGTTTATGTTAACATTAATAATGATGATAATTAATGAAGAAAATGTTGTTATCTTGTATTTACTCATTAAATAATTCTCTCATTAGATTTGGGTGCTGATTAACATTTCTAATGTAAGTTTCTGTTGTCTCAGCCAATTTACGCTTATTCGTCTTTAAGAAGACGACTGCTGTTTCTTTCAATGACAAAATGTTGAATTCCTATAATTATTAATATAATAATAATTAAAATGACGACAAACAATTTACATTATAGATAGAAATGTCATTCATTACCTGTGCAAATTCAAGGATTTCAAAAGCATTTGATATATCGACACTTGAAAACAATTTCCTCTTACAAATGTCCTCCAAATTGACGAGATTATATTTTCTAGCTGCTTTAAACAGCTTCATCAATTTTTGTATGTTGTTTGCTATCAATCTTCCCAAGTATATGTAGTCTAAAAGATTTATGATGACAGAAGGCTCTTCATCTAATATCAATTGTGGGACTTGGTTAGCATCAGCATTTTCCAATTGTCCAAACTTTTCTGTAAACCAACTGCTTGCACCTGAAAAACAATTACATAATTATTAAGAAGCATAATCATTATATAATTATTTATTCTTACAATTTAATATCAATTTGTGCGCAGGTATTTTTACAGTGCCACACACAAGTTGACAATCAAACAATCGTTTTGAGTGAAACATGCTCTCTATTTCTTGATTAAAATTCACTCTCTTATTTAGGTTACCTGCAGAGATATATAGTAAATATTATTATTATGACTCACTATTCAATTTCTAATATAAAAAACTATTGAAAAACTCACATGAATTTCTTACAATGAATGTCATGCACACTCTAAGAACTTTATACATTCTTGGTTCATTTTCGTCAAATTTTAGTTCTACACAATTAATGTTGTTGTTGGTTATAACCTTTGACTTTTCCAGTGGATCATTGCCTGAGTTGTACTTTAATTCACCAGAGAATTGGCCAAATAATAGATTCTTGATCTTCTCTGAATTTAGCTTGACCAACAGCATGGCATTCTCATCATATTTATTGACTATCAATTGAATTGATCTATTGTGTTAAATTGAAATAATAAAAATCAACTGCATTGTTCTCTACTTAATTATATAGGATAGAGAGAATTTACTTACACTTGATGCTCAACCTTTGCCAAAATTCCTACCATATTTAAATAAGTTATGTTAATGATTTATAATGGTTATGCTAAATAAATAATAAATAATGGATTGCTAACCAGTTTTAAATTTTCTTTCAACGGTTGCAATCCTACCCAAATCTTCCTCCAGGATATAGGAAAATGTCATGACATTATCAATCGAGTCCTACATAATAATATAACAAAATATATTTTTAACAGAATATCATTACATGTAAAATTTCAAAAAAAACTAACTTTTCCATTTTCTTGTTTTTCAGTTAGATTATAATCCAATTGTTTCGCGTTGAAATAAGGATTTTCAATTTCAAGTGAGTTTCGATACTCTATCATTCTTCTAATCTAAAAATGTAAATTTAATTAATTATAATGTAATTTAATTATATAGATTTATACTAAAAAGGAAACTTACTGCACAAAGTTCGTTCCGATGTATTTCTTCATCAAAGACATGACTAGCTTCCTGTTCAGGCCGCAAGTTATTATCTGGCTGCTCCATAACGACACTTGTACACAACAACACAATAATTATGATTTGCAGTAGTTGAATTAAAATAGACTTTAGTGAGTGTTGCTTCTTCTGATGCTCAAAACACACTAACGTTATTATTACTACTATACATGTCTATTTAAGAAAATGTGTGTATAGAATATTTTTCTCTTCGAGTCATAGACCAGTAATATAGTAGACAGAGAAAGAGCTAGATAGAGCATCATTTAATTATATAATAAAGTCGGTATAGATTGAACATGACAACCAATGTTGAAAAGTAAGAAAATTTACGGTAATGCTAATTATTGGCTAATTACTAGACTAGCAATTCGGTAGAAAGAGACAGAAAGAGAGAGTGACATTTCATTATGTAAGCAAGTCTAGTTTATTATTATGAAGACGATGGTCAAGTGATGCTTTTTACATGTTAAAGTGTAACACTGTTATTTCATATGGAAGAAGCAGAGTGGGAGAGTCAGAGATGGCCAGTAGCTGGTGACGTCACGTCACGTCTAGGTATTTTAGTATATATCTCTGCCAGAGATATATACTAAAATACCTAGACGTGACGTGACGTCACCAGCTACTGGCCANTAAAATTCTAAAAGTGTAACACTGTTATTTCATATGGAAGAAGCAGAGTGAGAGAGTGCAATGGTAAAATTCTAAAAGTGTAACACTGTTATTTCATATGGAAGAAGCAGAGTGAGAGAGTGCAATGGTAAAATTCTAAAAGTGTAACACTGTTATTTCATATGAAAGGGGTGGCGTGAGACGGCACATGTTTTAGAGATCTCTAGCTTCTTTCAAAAATGAATTTTAATCAGCTATCAGTTCAGAGACCAGATAATTATTTTATTTGTACCATTTGTCAACAAGGATTACCTTGGCCTAACAAAGATCAATTAATACGTCACCTGAGAGAATTTCACAAAGTTTATTATTTAATATCTGACGATAAATCATATTTATGTACAAAATGTGAAAAAAAGTTTACTACAGAAGAATTTGTTCTACAACATTTGCTAGATGAGTGTGGAGTTATAATTATTTTAGGTAAAATACCATCGACATTTGTTTGTTTAGTGTGCAAAGACAACAATAAATTTAAAATATGGAAAAATTCAAAAGCTGCGAATGTACATGCCTCTCGAAATCATCGTTCACCAAGTTTCAAGTGCCTTTTTTGTAAAAAGCAATTCAAGACTACACAATCATTTTCAAAGCATAATAAAAAAATCTCAAGCAGATGTTTATTATGCAAATTCAGTGCACCACCAGAAGAGCTAAAGGAACATTATTTCAGTGTACATAATGTCATTCAGTGTCTCCTTTGCTCACATTTGTTTACAAATTCTAAAAGTGCAAACAAACATAGAGGAGGTTCACATGCTGAAGAAAAAAAGAGACGAGTGACATTTAAAAAAATCTGTGTTGACACGACACAGAGTAGCATAGCACATGATAACTTTGACTCATATTATTCGTGCATGTGGAATGTTTTAGCCTTTTTTATACTGAGTGATTTTCATCACTGTAATTTAGCCAGAGAAGAGAAAATTTATGCATCATTAAGAATCGGTGGAAAACTTTTTATGGACTATAAAGCTCGGAATTTCTTAAATAAAGATGGTAAGTAGCATAAAATTAAATTTATAAATAATAATTTGACTCTAATTCTATATCCTAATTTATTTAGGTGGAACTTCATTCGATATCATAAAATATTTAGAGATTATGGTGACTAGTACATCATTTGGAATAAATAAAAATGTGTCTCAATATATAATTAGTACAGAAAGAGAAGACAGAATGTGCCTAGATCCAAAAAGGTTTAAATATAGTAGTCTTTCTGATGAAGAAGTTAGAGAGATTTGCCAGATTGATGTTGATAGTTGTAGATACCGTCCAGATAAAGATTTAACAATTAGTCAAAAGCTCAAAGTTCTCATGATAGAATTTTTAAGAAGTAGTTTTAAATATGCTTTTTATATAGAAGACATCGACAATGGAGAAATGTCTTATGTCCTTGGAATTTTAAAAGTTTACTCGTGTAATTTGGAGCCATTCATTAGCCTGTACGATTCCCACGGTAGTACGTCTTCGAAAACTACCAGAGAAGGAGCAAGAGAATTATTACTATCAGAGAAGGACATTTTAAATAGTAATAATATACGTCAATTTCTCTGGCGTGGAAATAAATCTTTCAAATTACAAGCATTATATCTTAACAGAATAATTTTGGCTGATGCTCCAGAAAATCGTCTTATTTCAAAAGAGTTAATGAATAAGATTGAGACAAATAGTTCTAAAATTATTGATTTGGAAGGAAATGCAAAGAAAAAAATGATTGCCAGATTCTTTTCTAAAGAGGAGATTAGCTCTTTGCAATTGTGTAGCTATAGCATTGATTACCCACTCGACTTGATGCATTTTGCTAATAAACAAGAACATGACAATTATTTAGAGAAACTTCAAGCCTAGGTTAGTAATTGAAGATAGTAGCACTAACAAAATGCTGAAAAATCTACGGTGTGATGAAAAGACAGAAAACTGGGATCGTAATTTCTTTATGAAACTCACTCATCAGTATTATTGCAATCTTTGGTTAAAATTTTGTATAAATTACTTACTTTCGTGCATCCGTCTGTCGACTTTTTTCGCGTCTGTCATCGCCGTTTCTATGGCAATTATATTGCTACAAATTATAAATTCGTAATTTATTCTTGCATTTACTCAAAATAAAATGATTTCTATTACTTTTATAATAATTAAATTGTCGTAGAGGAAACTACTTTATGTCCCGTGAATTTATTCACGGGTTTACCAACAATTTATTAAATATAAGACTAATGAGTGAGTTTCATGAAAAAATTACGATGCTAGTTTTCTTACTTTTCATCTCATCATAGAATTTTCAGCACTTTTTTAGTGCTACTAATTATTTTAAACTTTTAGAGCAATATTTTCAATTTTTTGAAAAGGATAAATTATTCTACAATGCAAAATTCTTATCTCTGCGTGACTCTAAGAAGAATTATCTCTTGGTGGTGGTGGCACTAAAATTACAAAAGTGGTCCCAGAAAAACGTAAATAATTCTCCAACTACTCAACATTTTTCAAATTTTCAAAGTATTCAAAGAATCTACATTAAATTTCCTATCGACTGGTGCCATTTTAATTAATTTATGACCACTCCACGTATTTTTAAATTGCGGTACAAAATGAGTAAAGGAACTTTTTTTCGGTTTTTTGCCATTTTTTTGCTATTTTTATGGTCTAAACGTTAAAAAGTTCGGGCTTTCGACACAAAGCAACAATCTACAACCCAAAAAATGATCAGTTAGTCCTTTGAACTTTTGTCGTATGATGCAACGTTTCGCTAAAAATTAGGCCGAAATTTCAAGAGGCCAGGTGACCACAGACTACTGTGTACTTTTCAGTACATTGGACAACAGTCTTGGTAGCAACCAACTCTTTGGTCTCGCTTCGTATAAAAAAAAGAAAGTTGGACAGATTGTCACTGTTGAAGCCTGAATCTTGATATATGTCAAGGAGTAGAAGTTAAAAAGTGAGTTAAGGACCTAACATAATTGCTTATTAATTATTTTATTGTTTTTAATATTAGTAAAAGATGTCTTTGGCTTGTGGTGGTGATAATGATAATGAGTGACTTTTAATGGTGGTGGCTGCAATTTTTCAAGAGGTGATAATGGAAGAAGAACAACAACAGTTAATTTAGTTTACCTTGACACAGTCCATGTTGGTGAAATAATTACTAAGGTCTATATATAACTGCCATTTTAATTGTCGATGCTTGATGACTAACTAGAGGTAAATTACTAAATGAATGACAGAAAATGATTTTATTATATAAATGCATTGATCCTCATCATAAATATATAATAATAATTATAATTAATTAATTATCAATTTGACAGGAATTGGTTGAGGAATTCATTAATCGAGATCAACTTTTCCTTTGACTAGTGATGATGATGATGTTCAATATGATGATGGTGTTGCTGTTACTGCTGCTGCTGCTGATGGAGAAGATGTAACAATTAGTTTGACATCAGTAGTGTGATTAGTAACATCTGGTACAGCTATAGTGAATGAAATTAATTGATTAGGTTAATTGACTTTAATTAAATTAAATTATTTATGGTAAACTCACTCAATGCAGATGATTTTCACTGTATAGTGTTAGGATAGGATCCAGTTTAATGAAACTGTTCTTTTTATATAAATAAACTAATAATGATATTAATTAACTAAAATTAGATTGATTAGGAAGCTCCACTCGTAGTTAATTAATTATAAAGTAGGTAGAGTAGTTAAATTCAAAGAAAAGGAAGATTTAGGAAATTGGCTGTTGAATTGAATATTGGCGCGCGCATGATTTAGACTGACGTGAAGCCAAGTTATAAAGCCTTTGTTGCTTCATGAAATCTCACGACTCTAATTAGAGTATTATATTATTAGTGTAGGTTAGAAATTGAAATCTCAACAGATTTTCATGGTTTATTTTGTAACACATGCCTAATATATTTTTTTATTATGTATCATTGTCAGTCTTATTATTTAGGGACAGCTTAAGCTAGGATGTACTGTAGCAATATTAAGAATACTAACGACATTAGGTTAGATGACTGAAGAAAGGAAATGTTAAGGTCAAGTTCAAACTAGCTTAGGATTAGTTTATTTTCGTTCTCTCTCTTTCTCTATGTGTGTATAATATGTTTAAATGCACTTGCACTCTCAGTCTTTCTTCCTTTTCCTCTTAATATTTAGGTTAGTGAGAGTTTTTTTTATGTATATACTATTGGCATTGAGCCAGAGTTATAAAAATACTCAAAAGAGAGAAATGAAAAGCAAGGTTGAGAAGATATTGCTATAAGACACTTTTGTTTATGTTGAGACATGGCCTAATTTATTTTTGTTTGTTTCTTTTATATAGTGTTGGTGAACTTGAAGTTACATTATATCATGGCTCATTGGAGGATGAAGAATTAATAAATTCAATTCACTATATATATATGTAGCAAATGGAATTGTTATAATTTGTTTACAACACATGCTCTCTCATCTTCTTTTCTCTCTTTCTCTCAATATACAATATTGAAAACTCTTGGTGTCTCGTTGTATATAAGAAGAGAGAGAGAGAAAAGAGATTGACAGAGTTTATTATATTTATAATAATGTCCTGTCATATATCTAGATTAGGTTGTAGTAATTTAAGGGCCACCTCTCATTATTTTATATAGCAATTAAATTGAAGGATTCAGTGAATTTTGTATTTGAGAATGAGATTGATCACTATATAAAGTATCTCATGTCATATATTATGATAGGTTTTAGTAATTTAAGAGCCACCTCTCATTATTTTATATAGCAATTAAATTGAAGGATTCAGTAAATTTTGTATTTGAGAATGAGATTGGTCACTATATAAAGTATCTTGAGGGAGCCCTTAAGTAAAAGCAACAACATTAGCTTTTAGGTTTTAAAATGTATATATATTGTAATGAATAATGTTTCCAATTGCTATAGTACTTATAAGAGTGTATTGTATATATAGCAATGTAGTCATCTTATTGTGAATTTGAGAGTGAAATTGTGTATATTTAGAGTATTATTGGTACTTACCTTCTATTAGAATCAGACATTAAATAGTATGATGTCAAAATTATCAACAATCAACTCAAGATGATGCGTCTTCACTGTCACTATATTACTGAACTAATAGAAATTATGCAAATATGATTTGTAGCACTATGTTAATATTTTTACGCTAATTACTATGTATTTGACTCTCTTTATTATGTAATGTCAATGCTGTTTCTTGAGATTTTATCTCTACCACGCTACTCTTTCACTTTACAAAACACATTCACTTATAGAGATAGGGAAAGAGTGAACGAAATCAAATTGTATTACTCTATGAAGCTAGCAGAAGATTATAATTAATGAATGTTGTAAAGAGAGTCTACTATGTCACTGTGAAGACTAGATGTTACTACCACGAATGCTCTGTCAATACTGACTACTGACAACAACACACCATGATATAAAAGGAAGTGTATAGGAAGTGTAGATTATTGAGAGAGATTTCTTTTAAGTAATTTTTAAATTTTTAGTTTAGAGAAATTATTTTAAAGTTATTAGAGAAATTTAGAGAGTGGTGTTCTTTAAGAAATGACATAATGTCATATATCCATATATGGTATTTTGAATAATTGCTTATATCTTGGTCATTGTAGTCGTTAGAGAAATTCTAATTGACTGAAGTTGTTCCTTATGACCCACTGAATAATTCCAGGATAATTTACAAGGGCTCTGTGCCTTAGGGGTTAATAATGGCCACGGAGGCCCTTAGAATAAAATTAAGCAATGCGTATTGTTCATTGAGACTCTGTGAGCAATACCTTACATATGAAAAATTAATAGAGAGCCTTTAAGATATTTTTTTTAATTCTTTTATTTTCTTTCGAAGAAAAAAGTTCGAAGGAAAAAGTTTTAAGAAAAAACTTTTAAGAAAAAACTTTTAAGAAAAAAGTTCTAAGAAAAAAGTTTGAACAAACAGAGAATGCCATGAAAGTATAAAGCGATGGGCCAACATGTGGCATTGCTAGGTTAGGCCCACAAAGAATGACCGGCTCATATAATTGAAAGGAAATGGGTTGAGTAAGATAATTAGACGATGAATACTTGGCTCATGGTCATCGGCACAGAAATGCCAAAGGAAGGTCGGCTCAACCATTTTTACATTTTTGGTTCTTGAGTTTATAGTGTTTAGAGTTAAAAATCCATAAATAATCTAGAATGTCAGCAAACTTGACTTGTTGTAATTTACTACTGTCTTAAATTTGCTTGAATTTGGGATAAAGTCGTTTAGTTGTAATTTATTGACGACATGATGAAATAATGGAGTACACCATGTATTATTTATGTCTTGGTTAAAATTGACATAGTGACATAATGAAATATGGGAATACATTATGTAGTATTTATGTATTTGTCAAAATGTAAGTAGTACAACATTTCATCTGCATTGATCTGATTTATGAGAGTAAGAAGTGAGAGAGAGAGAGTGAGAGAGACAGGTGTTGTTGATAGCTTATAAACACATGTAGATTGAAGATTTGCCAAAAGTAAGGATATATAATATATATATAGTGAATTTGCATGGTCTTAAAGCAAAAGCAAAACCTGAGAAGGAAAAACTTTTATAGAAAAAGTTTTTATTTATTTTTTTTTAAGAAAATAGTTTAGAGAATTTTATGATTGTCTCAATGCTCTATATAGGTCAACTCGTCTTCAATTTTAAAGATGTGTTTTAAAAATCGACTTGAAATCTTGAAGAAATTGATGGAAATGTCATTTAAAATAAGTTTACTGTATGATGTAAAAATAACATATGTGTATAATAAATGCAACAACATTGAATTTTATTGGTAATTATTATTTTCTGTATTAATCTCAATTTTATTTATTTTTCATTCAATACGTCATAATAATTATTTTACAAGGCAAGAAGAAATATTTCTAGTGTACAGAATAGCTTTAGACGAGTGACTTTAGTCCATGTCAGATGAGCCGAAATCTAAAATGCACAAATAAGGTAATTATTGCATATGTAAGATTTTAAATTATTATTATATGGACGATACTTACAAATTCTTGGCGTTGAGTTGGTTGGTGTGTATCCTATATATATCTTCTTGTCAAAATAATAATAAAATAAATAATATGGGCCCAACAGAAAGATTGAAAGAAACACCATAGACAGGATGCAAAATAATGCTTCTCCAATAACTCGTTTAAAATCCATGTCGAGTGTCTGACTGTAATTACATAGAGTGTGATTATTATCTAGCTGGAACTCAACTAACAAGAACTTTGGCTTATGGATGAGTTTAAATACTATGAAGGATGGACTCAATGGCAATAAAATGAATTTACTACATTTAAATTTTTATTATAATTAAAGAATTAAATTATTTAATTATTTTATTAGTTAATCCAAGTTGGCAATATTTATAATAAGAGTGTTACATAATAGATGAAAACAATTATTTAAATTGTGAAAGGACTTTATCCTCTAAAGTGTAATAACCCAATTTGATCATTAGCTTAGTATCAGAATGTTCGTTAATTGGTAGTCCAAATAAATCCTTTCCAAGTGATTGTTCAAGTTTGATTGGATCTTGGATATGAAAGGAGTCAGAAAAAAACTTGGTGATGGCCATAGTTATATCTCCTTCTTCTTCAAATTGGACAAAAATAAATCGATACATTTGTGACATAAAGCCAATAATTCCTCTATTTAATTTGTTTCCGTAAAGGATAGCGATAGGGTGGAAGCAGAATAATTCATCTCCTTTCTTGCTTGAGAATTCAATTTCGAACCTCTGTCCATTGCCGTCATCATCATTAATTGCTACCAATTTCCCTGGTTGGTCATTAGTCGTCAATACATGATCTAGCCCAAGACAATACAGCTTTAGAAATTTCTTCCTTGGTGAATTTACCTATATATGCAAGGCTATATGTAATTAAAATGAATTGAATGATTCTAAATGAGTAAAAAGATGACTTACATAACAAGAATCACAAATACAAAAGATTTTTGACTTTTTTAGGTCCATTCTAATCAGCAACAAGAGCAATAATGAATGCTTTGGTGGAAGAGTGAATGCTTTTTATGCTCAAAGTCTAAAAATGTGTATGAGAGTAAATGTTTGGTGAATAGGAAAAAAAAAGAATTTATAATAATAAAATGATTTATATTTATTTCCAAAGATTTTCTTATTAATAACATTTCAAAATTTCAGTGTCAGCTTGAATATAGATTCGTTGAAAAATTTATGAAACTTTTCAATACTACTAATGAATAAATTTTTAGAGTCTGCAAAGTTGTCAGAATTGATAATTAATCCTTTATGTGTTTCAAACTCTATAAATCTTTTCTCATTATCATCATGTACACAATTATTACACATATACTCATACATAATTTCTGCACCATTTACAGTATTAAACAGTATGTAAACAGCTTCATCTTCAACACAGGTAAATATGTAGAGCACTCGATAATTTGTTGCTGCTTTGCACAGAGAGACTAGATGCATTTTATAACGCATTTGTAGACACTCAGAATCAAAAAAGACTACCATTCTACCACTGCCTAAAACAGCACAATGTCCATTATCTCTATAATATAGTATTTTTTTGCCACTCGCAGCTATGACATGATAGAATGGAAACTTGGGCTGTCAACAAATATTAAAAAAA
>VCNE01008849.1:0-12806 GCA_009869805.1 Oncopodura yosiiana
ATTGCTTTAGCACGGAAGTGCGCGTAGCTTAACGCCACTCACTGCATTATTTCAACATTTCGTGTTTTAGATTATTTTATGACAAGCTCCAAAACCCGAGCTTACAGAAAATCATACCTCATATGAGCTCACCAAACTAGAATTATAGAAATATAGGTTGTCCGACTCGACAATTTTTACATGAAGTGGCGTCCAACTTTTTCCAAGTTATTTTCTAACGACAATATTAATGTATTAATCTTTCTTACTCCTATGAATAAAATTGATCAATTCAGTCACAATTTAATTAACTATTAATTTAAACTCATGCTTCTTAGCTGGACCATAATGATAACTAGAATCATAGAAATAAAATCTATGCTAAAGAATTCTCAATTACCATCCAAATTTTACACTGCAAAAATTCCTTATATGCAAACTTGATAATATTCCAAATAAGCATAAACTCCCAGTTTAATTAAATTGGTAACATTTATCATTCATAGTTTAATTTCTGTAGTTAACTTTATCCATGCCAAATCATATATATATATATATATCATATACATTTTAATGTAGTATATTGTAATTATAAGTATATTTAATTACAGACATAATTTATTTTGAACGATCCTTCATAGCTCCATGCTTAGACATCATCGTCTCTTCCCATTTCTGCCCATTAAATTTTTCCACACTCACTTTTTCCGGTTGTGGCCGATCTATGCAATGTGGCATTATACCTACAAATTCCATAACAGTTATTACGCAACATATTATCATATCACATTAATTAACTCACCAACTCCATCAGGATTCGATCTGGGAATGTAGAAACTTTGAACACCGCAAGTAGTACAAAACATATGCTTAGCTTGATGAGTGTTGAAAGTGTATGTTGTAAGGTTTGTGTGACCTGTCACTAATTTGAAGTCACGAGAAGGAACGATGAAATGATGATTTTGTTTCTTGGAACATAATGTACAACTGTCATATATCAAAAAATATATTAAGTCCTTATAACTAAATATTTGCTATAGATCAAAAAATAAAACTTACTTGCACTCAATCACTTGAAGATGTCTAGGAGCCAGAACTTCATATTTGACAGCTTGACAGTGACAACTTCCAGTGTAAACTACCTTATCTGCCATTTTCTCTATATCCAACTTACTATTTACTGCAAATATAAAAAATAAACTATAATTCACTTGGCTTCCGTATTCTTCTCCTCACTTTAGCCACTAACCACAAACTCACATTTCTTAACATGAAACTTCCTTTAATATTAAAAGGTTTTATATCGACTTTATTTTGTCGTCTCAAGTTCCCATATGTGTAGAGGTTTCTAAGTAAATTATAACTTTGCCATTTGTTTTTACTTCAACTTTTTGACATGCAATGCAATATATCCGACATGCAAATGTAATCACAAAAAATTGATTTAGTTTCGTCGTACACTTTAGGCCTACTATTGCCTATAATCTTTGCTATATAGCCAACTCAACACGACGAGAGTCCAAGTTGGACTAACTCATCAATTAATAACGAGAGAATGAGAAAATATAAAAAGTCTAGTAAGCTCTATATACTTCTTTACCGTTGAGCAACTTGAAGCAAACTGAGTCTTCATTTAATTTTTATTTACTACAGTAGAATCTATATATAACTGTGAGCCAATATTAAGGCAGAGATTAGCGTTACAAGTAGAATATATGACTATACCTGTAATAGAGTACGAATGGTGGATTACCGTTATAGAGAAAGTCAATTTTCCTAAGATTCGTTGGAAGTACACTGCTACAGGCAAAATACTGCTATATAGAAAACCCTTATAAAGAGAATCGATATAATGTATTTAGATAAGCTTGAAGTCAGTATAGACAGTGTATTTCAGTCCCATTAGCTTCACTGCTCTTTCGATATAGAGAAATGTGTGCACCATATTTATTATGTCTTTTCGTCCAATTATCATTATAGAGAGAGTCCTAAAACGTAATAACACTACACCTATACAAACAGATTCAAATATTCTGAAAAGTCATTATAGACAGATTCCACTGTACGTCATAAGAAACCTACGATTTTACAACTCTAGTTCTATTTGATATAACATAAGACTTCTAAGCTCATTTACACATACTGACCTTTTCCAATTGTAGAAAAATAATGAGTAATGAATTTGCTAGTGACCTTTTGCAGCATTCATCAAGTGATAACACAACAAGTCATTAACTCTTGCACAGTGGCAACTCTAGTCTAAAAAAATCTTATATACACTATAGCTGCTGAAGATGAGATATACGTTACACAAGTAATGAATGGGAAAATCGTGTAGCTAAATTCCATTATTTTCATTACAAGCTCTGAGCAACTAGAAATACTTATATAATCCATAGAAGGTTATTGTATAGTATTTACTCAGTTTACCACTCTGAATGAAATTGTTATATATTCAATTCATTCTAGTGCAATAATCATAAATGCCCACACAAGAATGCAAATTCTTGTAAACATTTGCAATTTTATTAACCCTTTTCTCTATCTATATACCTCACTGTCAATATATAATAGTTTCTTCTTATCAAAAAATCAATTCTTGTTCTTACCTTGTTAGTTTTTGACTTCTGTACTCCTTCTTCACTTCTCTAATGAATCTCAATGAATAAAATTAATGTTGTCTGTTTTGTCTTCTTGAAGAGAATAATTAAACAGAGTTGATGAGAGCTCACGTAACATTAAATAAATATAATAAGTTTAGTATTGTCTGTTCTACCTCCACCACTATAGTAAAAATATTATGAGAGGATGAGATGAGTTGAGTCGTGATGAATTCATACTTCACTTGAAATAAATTATAGAGCTATATATCTATCTATTATGTATTGTATTGTTATTGTTCGAGTGTCATAGTTAATTGCATATTGACTCTCGCATGTGTTTAATGAGAGGATTTAGATAAGAGATGAGAGTGGCTGTTTAGAGATGTAACGTACGTTATGTGGAACCGAACCAAACCGATCTAAAAAATAACACACAGTAAGTAAGATAGATTAGAATAGGACGAATTTTGATAATTTTTGGACCATTTTTGATCCAGGTTTTAAAGCCGAAGGGTTCGGTTTAGTTTCCAGTTCGGTACATCTCTATACAGCAATTGGATTTTAGTATGACACAAGGACGCAAATGGGCGAAAGGGTTATAAGAGACAAAACAGATAGAAAAAATGCACTAAAATAATAAACGTGTAAAGAGACAAGGTCACATTTTGTGGAGCAATATAATAAAAAGAGTATCATCCTCTATTCTATACTCTAAAGCAATAAAATTAAATGTCATAAGTTAATATGTAATATGAAATAGCATTTAAATTTTAAGCCGACAAAGTGAATTGATGCTTTTTACAGATTACGTTAAATGACAACTGTCAAATTGAATTAAGTAGAAATTATGTGTCCAACTCTGTTATACAAGTAAACTACACAAACATGTCGCTTGTCAACCAATTAAGTGCAATTAAAGTTTACAACTTGTAGATAGTAATCTAAGCTGGAATTTGCCTTAAAAATAAATATGTTGTAAGTTGCAAGTAAAATTGAGAATTTGACTCATGAAATTTGAGACGGAGATAATTTTATAATTGTTAAATTACATGTAGCCCTGAGTTTGAATTTTAAAAAACTTGGCAAAAGCATAAAAAGTAGAAGGACGAGAGAGAGACAAGGGATGATAATAATATTTAGGCCATAAATAATAAATGGTTGAGTAATTGCATCTCTTGAAGATTCAAGTGTTGAGTTTGGCAAAGAGAAGCACTCGACTCAAAGTATCCTGCAGCGTTATATTTTTTAGAGAGTAATAACTAACGGCTCTCTTCATTTTTTTGTATTTCTTCTCTAAGCGTATATCATAGGTATGTAAATTTCTAAATTATGTATGTATACTATAGTCGTGAGATCACACACGCACAAACTCATTATTTTATTATTGTTCAACAGTCCAAGCCGCTCTTGTAATGGTGGCCTTTCTCATCTCTCTCATTTTGACTAATTACTAAATGCGTAGTCTACATTGCCACAAACAATTTTGTAAATATTTTCTAAATTTTATACTACATTCATATATAGCTTGACAGTAACTATTAAGATACTCAACAAGTGAAGGAACATTTGGAAAACAATATGATTGTCTAACATTGTGAGTTTAGAAGCACTGGAATCTTTTTGCAACAACAATTTATTTACTGTGTTGTTAAATTTTAACTTACATAATGAGTAGGCTACAATAGAGACAGAATCCCGTGACTCATGTAAAGCATTCAGTGTTTTTTCACTCTTTAATTTCTATTGGTTCAACCCTAATTTCCGAATTTTGGTAGCAATGCCATTTACTAGTCTGATGTATGCATTCGGAGTTTCATATTTTCGTAGATGAATTTCCAGAAATATGATTTTATCATCTTGTTAATATTGCGAAATTGTCATATGAGTTGCATTATTAGAAAGAAGTGCATTGATTTATCACTTTGTCTTTTTTAGATTGTTGAGCAAAGATTTTTAAGGGATTGTGTGACAATCAAAGTTTGAAAATTTTATTATATACTGTGTCTACTACAAGAACTTATTTTCACAATAATTTAGAATTATTATTCATCGCAATCTTCGTCAGAAATGCAAACTTTCTTAGTTAATGACAGATCTGTACATAGAGATGTTACAGTAGTACAATGAAAACCAGGAAAGCACTGTCTAGCATCCTTTCCACATTCGTCTCCAGGTCTGATGAAATTTTGACATAAAGTAATACTTTTCTTGAGACAAAAATAGATTCCTACATATATATAGGGACCTTGATAACATAAATAAAAAGTTTAATTAAAAACTTGACATTAGAAAAAAATTTCTTCATAACTTACATTGCTTCAGAGAAAATAAAACACATTCACGATTACTCCCGCACTGTCCGTTCTCTACCTGCGCATCTGTACATTGTTGGTTTCTAATATTAGTGAATGCCTGTTAATACAATAATTTGCATCTTCAGTATCAAAAAAAATTATTTTAGTTGACGAAGGTAAGTAAAAGTAGAGCTTACGTGAGAAGTTGAAGTATTATCAAAATCAATAGAGTCATTAGGAGTGGAAATAGTGCTAACAGAACTACCAAATTTTTCTCCATAACTTAGAGAATTGCACAAACTTGCATTCACACAAACTCCACCTTTATTTGTTTCAAAAGCAGGAGAGGTTGCTGGACAGTTATTAGGATCAGCAGGTACAGCACATGTAAATCCTGGACAGCAATCTTTTGAACGAATTGAGCAAGCTCTTCCAGGCTTTATGCAGTTCCCGTATTTGTCTTGCAAACAAATTTCTTCACTATCCGGATCGTCCTGAAGAATACACATAAAGTCCGTATATGCATAAGACCTGAAAAGACATTTACTTAAATTTGTAAGCTTTAATAGCAAAATTAAAATGTATTCGAAATTACTCGGGACAGATTGCCGGAACTGTTACAACACAAAAATCTGGATTACAGTCCTTATCAAGTGATTCAATACAGTCGTCTTCCAATATTTTAGTACCGCGTTGAACACTCTATAATAAGGATTTTTATTATCACAAAAACATTTACATATATATTAAAGTTCAAAGTTTACCTTAAATGAGATAGTAGTGTTATTAGCCTCAGTCAATAATAATGGTATTGACAGAGTGAATAATGTTAACAAGATCTTAATTAGTTTGTCCATTGCAATTGCAGCTCTTAAGTGATGTGCTAGTCCGTAACGGAGACAGAGTGAATGAGATTTTTCTCTCTTGGAGTTAAAAAAAAACTTGGTTTTGTTTTATTTATGGAAAAAGGTCGTGAAGTAGTAGTCTCCATTTCATTACTGTGTTGAGTAGACGGTGCAAGTACACAGTATATTTATGGTATTAATACAGTGTAATTTTTCTATAATGTAAATCATGCCTTACTGTAAATCCAGTATGTCTGTTCTCTTTACAACGCTTCTGTATATAATAGCCAGCCAATCTTTAAAAAGGTAGCTCTCTATAACGGTTATTGCACAAAAATGTCACCTTCAGTCGGTATTTGTACCATTTTATAAGGAAAAAAAGTAGTGCCAAACAATTCATATCTTTGGTACGTTCTTCAGCAACTAAAAAAAAAGCGCGAGTAAATCTAACTATAGAATTCAGTATTACGATCGAAAAATTTCTTTCTATAAGGGATTATGCGGTTGATGTGTTTCTAATACCGATATCAACAGACTCTATTGATAACGGTGAGAATTGATTATTGGGTCCACTTTTTATAGACAGATTTCACTGTAATGTATTAAAGAGTTGTTGCTATCAATTTTTACTCCCTTCTTTGCCTTTGGCTATTTCATACTATATAGAATATGTAAGTCATAGTAGCACTTTACTGGAGACATTTTTACTTTAGGCTATCAGTATAAAATACTCAAAAAAAATTTCAGCTTAATAGATAGAAAAAGTTTCTGTCTCTGTCAAAAATTTCTACCATACAACTATAAATAAATATGTAGAATACATTCAACATTTACAGCCTGTCGTTTAGTAGTTAAGTAACTAAATTGCAATTTCGAACTAGTAAATTAATATTACAATGGTTCAATATTGTTGCTACTATGATGATGGATATTATTTCTTTTCTGCTCTTGGTTTGGTTATATAAGATGCTCATAATTTGGTGGGAAGTATTCTACTCGTTTTTCCAATGGGTAGTGATTTTGAGTCACAGGTTCGTATGTAGTAGACTTGTAGACCGAACCCACGATTGGCCGAACCCGAACGTATAACCGAACATTTGGTAAATCTCTAGTATGTAGATACTAATGAAATTCAATGATGCATTAAACCTAACAAAAATGAGTATTACCCTTTACCTTTAATAATTTTTTCAATACTCTTGACATTTACAACAAGTTTCTAACTAAAACTAAATCTGCATGTCATGTAGTCCATTACAACAACATAAATTGTGTTATATATCCGTTTGCGATGCTAAATCATTCCTTCGGAGTATTTATAAAAATTTATAATGATTTTTGTAATGATATGACTGTTAAATGTAAATACATTTGTCAATATTTACACTATATCAAAACAATTTCTATTTAACTTATCAATGGGCAACGCAGTTTAATGCTCAATGTCAAAGTCATTTATAAAGCATAAGTTCAATAGTCACACAATCATTCATTTCCTGATAAGCTGCAAAAGTCATAAGAGTATATCAGTTTGACAGTTGCAGTCTTGTAGTACAAGTGTAAAGACTTTATACAACAGTGTAGAATTGACAACTAAAGAAAATGGAAGATCCAGCAGTGTCAAGATTTCGTGAATATCTAAGAATTGACTCTTCACAACCAGACCCTGATTATGGTACCAATTAATTCCACATTAAATAAGTTTATATACATATTATTACACTTGAATAATTTATTGCTATATAGATAGCTGTATAGTTTGGCTAGAAAACCAAGCAAAAGAAATCGGTCTGGAATTTCACAAAGTAGATCTTCCTCCTCCAGGTCTCTTTGCAATTTACATGACATGGCATGGCTCTAATCCTAAGCTTAAGTCAATAATGCTCAACACTCATATTGACGTTGTTCCAGTTGACAGAGTAAAAACTCAAACTATATATAGTATTAACTCACTTAAGAGTAATTAACATGTTCTGAGTCTTTTTTATTAGACTAAATGGATCTATGACCCATTTGAAGCAGTGAAAGATGCCAAAGGAAACATTTACGCTCGTGGAGCTCAAGATAGAAAATCACTTGGATGTCAACAATTGGAAACAATTCGACGACTCAAAGCTCAAGGATTTATTCCATTACGAACTATTCATGTTACTTTCGTTCCTGATGAAGAAGTTCAAGGGCTACGAGGAATGAAAATATTTGTGACAACTGATGAGTTTAAAGCACTCAATATTGGACTAGAAATGGATGAAGGTGCTGCAAGTCTTACTGATGAAAATAAATTCTTTTATGGAGAGAGAAACATTTGGCGTGAGTTTCATTAATAGAGCAACTTTATATATTTTTAATAAGTATATTTTTTTTAGAGATCAAAGTGACTGCAAGAGGAACAGCAAGCCATGGAGCTCAATTACTGGACAATAACGCTGGAGAAAAATTGGCAGTAGTCATCAACAGAATGATGGAATTTCGTAAAATGTGGAGAGATAAAATGACATCGGAGCAATTGGAACTTGGTGATGTGAGCGGTGTCAATATGACAATGATGGGAGTGAGTTAATAATTATTTTTAGACTGGACGAAATCTAAAAATTTTTTAATAGGGAGGTTTACAAGCAAATGTGATGCCATCAGAATTATGGGCAGTTTTTGACATTCGAATTCGTTTGAGACCAAATTGGAAATTCACTGATGTTCGTAAATGGTTGGATGACATTATGGCAGAAGCTGGTGACGGAGTGACATATGAATTCTTAACTAGAAATGAAATTGAAGGAATTACTCCACTTGAAAATAACATTTGGTGGGATACTCTAGTCAAAACTTACAAGACTCAGTTGAGTGATTATAGAAAATGTATAAGATTTTTTATAACTGTTAATTTATGTTATATTTATTAGAGGATGGAAAATTTCATCACACATGTTTCCTGGTGGTACTGATGCTCGCTATGTGAGATCAGTTGGAATTCCAGCATTGGGCTATTCACCTCTGCCATTTTCAGAGCAATTGGGTCATCATGATAATGAATTTATTAATGAGACGGTCTTTTTGAAGGGAATTGAAATTTATGAAGTGATGCTCAAAGCAATTAGTTGTGTCACTGGCACTGACTAATAATGCTGGGAGATTTCTTCTAAGTATATACAAAGAAAAATTTAATTTATGCACTTATATATAATTAATAGATGATCTATAGATATACACAAGTATAGAAGTCCAAAATTATATTTACTTTATTTAGCAACTTTGGTTTATGACTAATAAATATAAGCAATAAATATTGTAAAATTGCTAATACCAATTCAAATGACTCTGACTCATTCATATTACTCACCTAAAAGCTAAACAAATTCTGAAGCATTATGATAGCAAAGTTTGTAATTTTAGTGCTAATTATTGAGTCTTTAAATTATTTTGTGTGGGGACAAATAGACGAAACAATTTCAGGTAAGATTATAAAGAAAACTTATATCAAAATTGACACAATTAATTACATTTTGGACTTGTGCTACAGAAACAGAATATCAACCCAATGGATTCAATTGCTTCTACTACTTACTTCTAAAGCAACCCAAAAATTGCACTATGAGAAAACTATGGAATTTACAACTAGACGACTCTCATTTCAAATTCAATTTATCTGCCATGTCTAGAATTTTTAAAAATTAAATCACATTTTTTATTACATACATATATAACTGATAACAGTTTTTATTCTGAATTATTTTCTATATAGTAAAATTAACAACGCTCTTGACAAGCATAAGAATCATGAGAAACTTGAGACCATTGCTCAAGTGGAGGAATAGCATCAGGGTACATTTTGTTTAGTCCAGAAACAGTTTTGGTATAATGATTATAAGCATAAGAAGGAACACTAGTTGTTCTACTTAAAAGACCCATTTCAGAAATTTTTGAGTATCTCATTCCAGTTTGTCCATCATATGCCATTTGACAGACAACATAGAGAATAGTGTCATAATCCATTGAGTTTGTTGTTTCTGGTCTAGTGACACCAATGATGTTTAAGTGGCTTCCAATATCTGAGCCAATGCGAGCTTGCTCTGTAATTAAAATTAATAAAAATGTAATATAGCACCAAAAATGCGTTTATCAGTATAGGATGTAAGGGCTTACGAAAAATTCCAGTGCTGTTCAATGCCCATCGGCCAACTTCATTTTGAGGAAAGCCAAATGAGCCTTTGCTTTTGAAAGGAATTAAAGGTGCTTGACATGTCTTTTCTGGCTTAGAGAAAGCATTTACACTGACAATTGGAGCTTCTAGATTTTCAATGTTTCTAGCTTGTAAACTGACGAAGGCACATTCTACTGGACGGAAGTCAAGAGTTTCATTGAATCTGATTAAGTTCCATTTTCCCATGACCTAATTAATTAAGGAATTATTATGCGAGCTAAGAAGGAGGCTCAGCTTTTTCGAGCAGAGAATTTAATAGTAGAAAAATTCAAAATATAGATTCGGATTCCAGGATCAATTCCAGCACACATCTATACCTAAGTCTGAAATTTTGATACTGAAATGTTATTAATTGAGAAACTGTAAGCAAAGCCTCACTGCATTTACTCTATGCAAGAAGCGCTAGTCGACGTTTCTCAAATAAAATTTCAGTTTCAGCATCAAAATTCCAGAGTTAGATAGAGATGTGCTGGAAGTAATTCTGGAATCTGAATCTTTCTGGAGCCATTATTAAATTCTTGTGTTAAAAACCTGATGAGGGAGTATATTAAGGAAGAGAGGCTCAGCTTTTTTTATCCAGAAAAAATATAAATTCAGGTTCCAGAATTACTTCCAGCTCGCATCTTTCAACATCACTCTGGAATTTTGATGATAGTGGGATTTTATTAGTTGAGAAACCGTGAGCAAGGCCTCACTGCATTGGTTCTATGTAAGAAGCGCTAGTCGAGGTTTCTCAACTAAAATTTCAGTTTCAGCATCAAAATTCCAGAGTTAGGTAGAGATGTGTGCTGGAAGTAATTCTGGAATCTGAATCTATATTTTGAATCTTTTCTACTATTAAATTCTCTGCTCAAAACCACCAGAGTCTCTATTCTCATAAATTTTAATTATTAAATGTCTTACATTTTCAGCAGTCACTGGCCAAGTAATGCCCAATCCAGAAGCACAAAATGCATCAGTATTAGTTGAAGGAATTGGTCTCTCATTATCTGAGCCTCTTCTACCACCACTACAGCTATTGACTAGTACAATAAAAATTACTACTTTAAAAACAACTTCCATGATAAGTGACTAGTAGCAGCTACCGTAATAAAATATTTTTTTGTAGAAAAAAAATTATGCAACTGCGAAAATGGGATTGAGCTCACGGTATTTATAGTGTGGAGTATGAAGAGGAACAATTTATTGCATGACAGCCATTTGCTCTAGATCTGTCAGGAAATTTTAGAATTGCAGTCTATTATTGTTGTCACATACATAGTAGGAAAGAGTCAATGAGTTAAGAATTGTTTATAGCAAACATGAAATCATGAATCTAAATTTTGAATGAGTTGAGTTTATGAAGGATGCACCGGCTATTGAAATTATGCAATGAAATTAATTTACTTAATGAAAGCCAGAATTTTCATGCTGGATGAGTATAAATTAAATGCTTAAGTAGGTAAACTTTGTATATGGCAAAATTTTATAGAACAACATAAATAAATATTTTATTCAATTAACACACATACAATAATAAATAACCAACTGCAGCAGTATTATGTAAATGTATAGAAAAATTTCATTTGATAATTAAAAATTGAGAATACAAGAGAAAAATTGATTATGTAGATTATTGCTTCTTCTGTTCATCATCTCCTTGATCATCATTATCATCTCCTTGATCGTCATCATCTTGTCTTTTGCTGCGGACAGGTTGACAAATTGAGCCAAGTTTTCCACTATCAACACATTTCAAGCCAGGACAGCAATTAGAGTTGACTGCACATTTATTTTTTAATTGAGCACAATTTAGCTGAAATAGACAATTTTACAACAACAGGGGTAATGAGATTTACAATGATGCATTTGACTTTTCACTCTATTAAAAAAATTAATTAATTACCTTAAAAGACAAGGCAGCTGGAAGAACAACTAAGATGACTAAAAAGATGAGGGCAGAAGTAGTTGGCTTCATTTTTTTAATTAAAGTTGTAGTGTTGTAGAAAGAATGGACAAAATTGAGAAAGTATTTCTTGAGACTTTACTCAACGAGCTTGGGAGTTGAAGTGATGATTGTGAGAAGCAGTTGCTGTTTTTATATGATTCTAGAAACAATTGACACTAGAAAAAAGTACCCTCTAACCCTTTACTGTACAATGTCATTTATGAGTACATGATATTGGACAGTGCCATAAAATAAAGTTTTTAGGCCTTTTTTGTGCAAAAGCTTAAAAGTACCTAAAATGGGAAAGGAAGTATAAAAAACTCATTCATATTCAACTTGTAAAGAGGCTGAAACTTTAATCCAATCCAGTATCGACTGGAAATGCTACCGATGAAAATATTTTTACGAAAGCTTGGTATTGTTCTACTGCTTTATTGGTTCATACACTAAAACTTTAAGTTACCAATAGAAGTCCAATTTTAACATTTTATCGATATAAATACAAAATACCTTTCTTGATCACTTTGACTCAAAGTCTTGTCTCATGGAAGAGATAAAAATATTTATACACTTGTTCACTTTAAAATAGAAATTTCAAGAGATTAAAAGTACCTATAGGACTTCAAAGGAAAAGCATTCATCTACAGACTTAAAAAGTCTATGAAATGAAAATGTAAAAATCTCATTCATTCAACCTTTGAAGGAGTTAAAAATTTAATCCAATCCGGTATCGACTTGAAATGCTTCTAAAGTTGTTTTTTACTAAAATAATATTTACGAGAGCCTTGCCTTATATATAGTATTCTACCCGTTTACTCTTCCATATAATAATATCTTAAAACTATAGCTCGCAAAGGTCCGGGTCCGGACCCGGGTGCACCCGAACCCGAACCCGACGGGTTCGGGTCCAGGTTCGAGTTTTGCGGACCCGGTTCCACTAAGGTTCGGACCCGAAAAGGT
>VCNE01008854.1:0-30602 GCA_009869805.1 Oncopodura yosiiana
CTTTTACTTCAGTTGATTTTAAATTAGCTAGTGCTCCTGAGTCTTGGATATAGATTCCAGAAAGTGCAAACAATGTAAATGGCACATTCAACAGTATTAGTAAAGTCAATGTATAAATTGCTGGTATACTCAGCCATTGAAAAGTAAAACAGTTATTAACTATTTGAAATGGAAAATAGCCACTAACTTGAGTTGCAAATATAGCTGGTTTTGCAAGGTAGAGAAGATCTGTTTTAATTTTATCCATTTTTGAATTTTCAATGGTTTTAGGCTTTGAGCTCTCCATTTCTGCGATAAACGTAAATGAGAGGTGACTATAAAGATTATGTGTAGATTTTTTCAGAAACAATTATTATATTAAGACAATATTGACATTGTCTCATTCAAGGACAGCAAACTAATTTAATTAGACTCATTATTTATTTATTAGACAACAGCTATAAATAAAATAACTGCAATAAATTTTAATATAAGAATTAAAACACCAACGGGTGCAGCTAATGTTGACAATAGGAGTAGCTCTGGAATAATTAGTGGTGCTAAGAAAAACAAACTTCTCGAATTTCCCATGGGGTCCTTGATGGAAGTTTCATATTTTTCATCTGAAATGACACTAATACTATTTGGATGCATAAGATGAATTCTCTTTTGAAGTTTTTTGCTGTTTATCTTCTTCTTTTGTCTTGGAAGAGAATAATTGCAATAGGTTCTTAATTCAACAAGTACTACTGGTTCAAGTTCACGTAGCATTGCATTGTCTTCAGATGTTAAGTTATTCCTCTCAAGGTTTAATTTTCTTGATAGATATTTGTAGCAATCTAAAAGATGAGTGAGTCATATAACAATATTTTATTTTAAGTGTAACAAATAAGATATACCATTCCGTGTAGAGGATTGACAATCCGCATATGAAATTAACTGTTGCAAATTTTAAATATAGTCTCTCATACTTTTATTCCCTTTACAATATTTGACTTTTTTACTTACCAGGAAGGCAGTTGCAATTGCAACTACTAATTGGTTGCGTGTCCATTGCAAAAACAAAATATACTTTATCACGTTTCTTACACTTTCCATTTCTCTCTATATATGCTTAAAGAAGTAAAAAAAAATATTCTACTTATAATCTCAATATACTCATGTGAACTTCAAAATTACAACTGCCGTTATTAAAATTCATCTCAAGTAAATTATTATGTCTTGAGGTTTTGAAGTAAATTGGGTGCAATCATCTTTTTGTTTCTCACATATCCCTAATAAACATTTTTTTATTTCTCATATATTTAAATATAATGTGACATGCTTTCTTGTTTGTTCAATGCACTATCTCACGGTATCCTCATTAGCATATTTTTGTGTATAAGTTTTTTTTAAATGTGAGAGAATTGGAGCAACGCCTGTCTCTCATATCTGTCTTCTTCAGAATGGCATTATCACAACAATATCATTGCCATGTATAGAAGAGTAAGTTATCTGTAGTTTTTTTTATATCGTTGCGACCAACGTCTCAATGAGTTTCTCTTTTTCTAAATTACTCTTGAATGACTAATCCTATTAAGAAAAACAAGCCCATCTTTAGTAAGAGAACTTGAACGTGAACTTCATGTGTACTGATCATTTATCTTAAAAATGAGCAAAGTAAAAAAAATCATTCTCTTTAGTTAAATGCATTGTAGTTACACACTATACATCTAGTTTATAAATACTATATATTTGTGTACACTGTAAAATATTCAATCAATCAACATGACATTGTAATGAAGCATTATTATTATAATTAACCAAGATCATTAAATTGTTTCACGTCTACTTAGCATTGAGCCACATCGTCTTATTAGATGTCTAGATCAAAATAGTAAAAAATATGTTAAATATTATGAATTTATTTAGTAAAAATATAAAATTTTAACATTTAAAACAAATATTTATCTAGTTAACATGAAACACAGTAGGAACACTTAACAACTATTTTAATATATTTATGTTACACTAATGCTAAAAATAAAAATCCACCAACAACGAGAACAATGAGAATTGGACAATATAACTATTGGACCTCCTAAGAACAGCATTCCTCCACCAAAAACTAATTCAAAAAATCCAAGCATTGCTGGTATTGCTAATAGTGCTAAAGTTCTTGGCTCGCCATCAGGAGCTGAGAATTTATTAGTGACATAGGATGACATTGTACTCATTAGGTCAGCACTATTTGTCCACATTCTTGTTGGCTTCTCTATCGTTTTTGTAGTTTTTTCTGTTGTCATTTTCTTTGATTCTCTTGTAGATTTAGAGGCATCTGAAATATGTATAGAAAAGACATGAGTGGGTACTCATTAGTGGATTAAAAATACAGAGATAGTCTATCTACATGATTTTGACATTTTGTGTTCTACATCTAATTCCTTCACTCAAAAGACAAGCTTCAAGACGCATTTACTAAAGTTCTTACAGTTGTGTTGACTGACTCACTTTTCACACTTTGGCCCAAAGTCAAATATAATTAAGACAAGTAGTCACTTATACTTTGCTTCAAGGTGATAATTACTACTTACATTAGTATTACGGTATACAATGTTGCACACTACTTGTTGTCGGCATCATTTCTATGTAATGTATATACGACTAGGTAATTGTAATTACGAATTGTATATTGATTTGTTACACTTTGCAACAGTAAATCAAGATTTATAAATCTACAAAGCAAGTTTCATTAATTTACTTCAATTTCATCATGTAATGATTATTATTGTAAAAATAATAACATAGAATTGGAGGAATATGTTTTCTTAAAATTGTGTGATGTGATGTGAGGAAATTTGAGGTATGCTTCAGTTATTTACTTCTTCCTCAAGCAACATAAGAACATAACCTCACAAATATATGATGAGTTAGTATTAAATTCTTCAAATATGTATTACATTCCAACGTCATTAGTCAGTTTGTTTCAAGTTTAAGACGATGAGTGATCAATTGATAAGAACAACTGTATTTCGACAAGGAAAATTTAATAAGATGTGGTTGGTTGAGTCTATGTTGCTGAAAGCAATTTATTTTATTCATCTTTTCTCTACGTGTCAAAGTCTCATCATCAAATGAAATTCAATATCTCACGACTTACTTTGAAAACCAATAATTAAACATAAAGATGCTTGCCACTAGAAGTATTATATTTTTTGATTGGAGACAATAAAATTTCTTCAGAGTCAACCACAATTTCTATACTCGTGGCTTATTTCCTTCTCGTGCAATATGATTGACATGTATCATGTCCTGTTGTAATTCACAACTTGTTTGGTAAGTTTAGTCCTAGTTTTATTAGTCACTAGTTAATTTTTTGTAAAACAAGTAAAAGTGTACATACGTAATTTGTCTACTTAGCGTCTATGCTCACATTAAAGTTTATGAATGAGGCAACTCAAGGCTAAAGAAAACTACTACTAATTTCTTGTATCTTCCTTAACACGCAAAGCAAGATACTTAAGGATGATTTATTATACACAGAATTGCTTTCTAATTGGGAACTAGGTTGGAAACTAAATATCTAATAATTTTACATGATGTACTCTATAAATGGTTTTTCTATAGATTCTTTCATTCATATAATTAAGATGTGTATCTTTAGTTCTTACATATAGTTATTACCTTTTAATGATTGATGTGTTGTAGAATCCTTTGTATTTGTAGATTCTACTCCACCGCAAATCTAAAATTGCCAAAAATAATATTTAGAAAAAAGACTATAGTTTACTTATTCTTCACGAATTAACAAAAATCCATTCATTCTCACTTTCATTATTTTGATACACATTGCTACACAAGTTAATAATATGTACAATTTTTATAAATTTTTATTTACCTCAGCTAGTGCACAAATTACTAATACCGACAATATACGTAATTTCATGATGACGTTTTAATAATATAATCACTTTTATTCACTCCAACACAATTATTTGTGACACGTAATTTTTTGTCATGCAAATGACAAATGACAACAAGTAACAATAGTATCTCACTCTCTCGGTAATTGAACTCCAAGAAGTCAAAATTGTAAACAAGCCGGTTAGTCTGTAGGTATTGATGTAGTCTTGTCCACTTACGTCGTCACAAGAATTAATTACACTATATGTCGAGTAATCAATTGACAAGAGATGTGAAGAGAGACAGTGAGATGTTATGAGAAAGTGAGATCCTTTATTGGTTTAGTAAACTACTTTAGATTAAAATGTTGGCTTGTCATCCACTGAACACTTTATGAAAAGTTGAAGAGCAAAGAACTTATAGAAGGATGTGATGGCTACAACTACTAACCTATTGTCTAAGATTCAACAAATGATGTGAAACATATAGTTTCAATGTTGGATATAGTTGTTACTTCTGTAGTTGCTAATGTTTTGTAAATTTTATATGTATTGAACTGCACTGAAATAAAAGAGTGTCTCTCTTTCTTTGGTTATAAGAATGAAAGTGAGCCACAACAGTTTTTGCCACAATTCCGGTTCCCAACTCTATACTCACACAAACTAAACTTTTTGACTGATCTTGATCTTTAAAGATGATGGCGTACTATGCTGAGTCACTGTTGTTAACTTTTAAAGTTTCTTAAGACAGTTTAATATATGTTAGCTTTCGCTCAACTCACCGGCGGTCTCATAATTTGCAACAAGTGTACTTGACTATCTTTCTACTAAATAATATTATGAAGAATCTTGAAGCAAAAACTTAAAAGTGTGTGAATGATCTTTATAGTTATATACGAGTTTTAATGTGGTGTGAGGTAAAAAGAAATCATATATATACTCTTCTGCATAAGTTAGGTACACACATATATACTTCAGAGTAAATAATACATTTTTGTTTTAACTTCATATATGTTGAGTGATGGACAGTAACTAGTAGTATAAGGTTCAAGTGTAAATACATGCTTCATGGACCAAATATTAAATTTTTCACTTGTACATAGCGAATTATTTGGGCCACATGAATATCATCATAGCTCCTAAGCTACCATTTCACACATATTAGAAAAAGGATGATGATATATGAGTGAGGAACTGAGAAGGTCATGGCATTTTGCTCATTGTAATTACAAGGCATGTCGTATACATATATATGAGAGAACGAAAAAAACCAAGAAAGTCTTCACTCTTGACTTAATATTTGATAGATTTTATTCATAGTTGAAATTTCACTATTTTCCTTCAAAGTAATTACGTTGAAAGCTAGTAGACTATTAAAAGCCTGTAATTATTTGATAGCTGAATGAATGGGTGATGCATACTAATAAGATGTATAAAAACATTTATTAATTTGTAGAGAAAAAAATTATATTTGGTTTGGTTTATTTATTTATATTGTGTAGCTTTTTGTACTGTACAGTTTTTCAAAGATTATGCTGTTTTAATATTTATTTAGCTTCCTCAGAACCAACTCCAAGTTTCTCCAAAATAGTTTTTGCAAAAAGATACACATCACCTGGCCATCTTGCAGAAATGTAATTGTCATCAATACAAACATAAGCATACTTTTTGTCCAAACTTCCAAATAAATTTTTAGTTCCAGACTCAAATTGTTTACAAGGGTTTTCTAATGCTTGTCTCACTTCATCTTCACAGTACATGTCATAAGTACGGAAGTAATTTCCCAGTTTCCAACCAGTTAATAGATATGCAGATCTATATAGTAAATTAAAGCATCAGGTTAATTAATATTTAAAGTCAAACTATAAAGTGTAACTCACCTTTCCATATACTTTGGTAGACTTGTCGTCTTTCTGTTGTACAATACAGATTTCCCAGTACTTGGATCAATTGTTCTTGCCAGCACTAATGTTCCATGACAAACAGCAGCAGTAAGTTTAGTTTTGTCATTGAAAAATGGTAATAGCTTCTCTCTTATGACAGTATTCTCCAAATATTGTTTCATGCCTTGATATAGTAGTAGATATAATTACTATTAATAATTTAATAATAATAATTTGCAGGGTTTTTTAATAATTAAATACCTTGAGCATGACCACCCGGCAAAATAATAGCATCAAAAGACATGAAATTAGCCTCTGAATATTTTATTGGTTGTTGGAATGCATTAGCTTGAACCATTTCTAAATAAAATTTCTTTGGCTCATCAGCAGCTCCCAATTTTCCAAAAATGACTCCAGTTAATAATAAAGGGTCACACTCTCCTCTTACTCCATCCTCAGTTGCAAATGTCACATTTACACCAGCATCTGTCAATATTTTCCATGGTACACTCGTTTCAGTTAACATCAAAATCTTTACTGGGAAGGATCATCAACACTTTTTTCTCACTGTTGGACATATTGGTGATATTTGTATATGAGTTCTAAGTTTTAAAATAAAGTTTATTCAGTATGAGAAAATAATATCACGTTCAGATGACCACAAACTACACAATGTGAATAAAAGTCATGTGTAACACTTGAGAGTTTATAAGAGTATTGTAATAATATGAGGCTTGATGATTTTTTTGGACCATGTGTAGATGATGTTGGCCTTGGAAGTTCAAGGAGATGATAGGAAGAGTACAAAAGTGAAACGATGAGTAACAATACGAGCTCGTGCATTACATTATGACTTATGCCAAAGGCATAGTTAGATTATGATGTGATATGACGATGTTTCTAGAAAATGTGTTCTGATTCTGATTTCATTACAAATTACATATTTTAGTATTATGTATTATCAGTTATTGATTCCTGTTGCCACTGCGGAAAAAACTTGTCAAATATTTACATTTTATTATTATCAATCATGTGAGATTTTTTACTATTGACTCAATATCTATATGTATAACTTGTTGTTTGATATCTGAATGTGAACTTTAATCTTTGCATTGTCCATTTTCTTGTTTTCCTTCGTCATTATTTTCAGTCGTACTTTCACCTCGTTGTAATTTACCAATGAGATTACGTAACATTTTGTTACAAAGTGCAGCATAAGGATTCATTTGAACTAATTGAGCTTTAGCAAATTGACTTCCTAATTTAGCTGCTGCTTCAAAATCTTCACGAGCATCTTCTGTTTGTGTGGCTTTGAGATTTATTAGACCTCTTTGGCAATAGGCTTGACAAGCTATTAATTTAGAATTTTTATTTTTGATTATATATGTTCATTAATTAAGTTTATAATTAAGTTTATAATTAAGTATGAATTACCTGCACGACCTTTACCACCACTTATATTAATTGCATTGTTCAGATCCACAATTGCTTCTGTAAGATAGAAAGTTATAACAAACTACTTCATTTATTTTATCATTATGTAATTATAAAAAAGTTAATCTTTACGTACCATGAATTTGACCACGAAGTCTGTAAGCTTGAGCTCGATTATTATAACCTGATGCTCGATTTGGTGACAATTCAATAGCTGTATTGAAATATTTTAATGCTAATTCCATGTCTCCTTTCTCTGCAGCTTTGACACCATCAATTTCCATTTGTTTTGCACGTTCTACTTCTTCTCCAAATAATTCATCCTCTATGTATTATATAAAAATAGAATGAAGTTACTTAACTTTAAAATGAACGTGAAATTAACTTATTACCCTTCAAGTCGTCTGGAATATTTTCTTCCAAAACTAATTCACCAAGTGGTAGTAAAGGATTAAAAATATGATTCAAAATTTCGTTATCGTTCTTACTAGCCATTATTACTATAAAAACAAAATATTTCAAGCAGCTAACTCACTAAAAGTCACTACGTCTTTGGTTTGAGGAAAACTATTTATGTATTTAATTATATAGTGATGATCTTACTACCCTACTCACGAAATCTTACAGCATGCATTGAGAGTATTATCATATTCGTCTTTCTGTGTCATCTGATTATTTCTATATAAAAAATAAACTTGTTTGACAAGGTTGACATTTTGTTGTTGTCGTATGCAGCAGACTATATGTCGTAGCATTTTATTTGTTCTCCAATTTGAAGCAAAATATCATTCTGGAGAAATATTTTCTAAACTTGCTTGCCATTCAATATTGAAAGTTATGTCCAGGCCAGAAAAGGATTAAAGTTTGTATTAGTTAAACAAAACACTTCTCTCAATGTCAGATTAGAATTTTGTATTACAAAATTATCAAGGGCTCTTAAGGGCAGCTCAGCTATCAAGAAATTCAATTGAAGTCTTTTACAGAAACTGAAACGTAAATAAAATACTTGATGACAAAAATATATTCAGTCAACATTTAAAATCTGACAAATCATTACCATCAAAAATAACAATGTCATGCAGCATTATTCACAAGCCTAAGCACATAAAGATTTGGTTAAAATGGTACACAATAATTTCCACTTACTACCGGAAATGTTACTAATATACTTTTACTTGGTCATCACAAAAAAATTCAATGAATGAGCTAATTATTCTTGTTGACTGTTGCCCTTCCGATCTAATTTCTATTTAATGACCCTCATCCTATTCTAAAAAATTCAGTGTTAAATTTAGGAAGGACACAGTAAGAAAAAAACTTTAAAAAAATTGTCTCAAAATGAAAATTTTAGTGGCGAGTTACTCTTGTGCTGTTATTTTTGTATCCATTAATTATGCTCTTGCAGGAGTAACGCAAGTCAAGGTTAACGGTACCAGTAGAGGTAACATAATAAATTATATTTATTTCCTTTTATTATGAAAATGTAAATTTCATTATTTTATTTTTTTATAGCTCCTCTAGCTCCAATGCCAAAGTTTCCTATGATGAATTTTACTGCTTTCCAAAATCAAAATCTCTCATTTGCAAACTTTGATCCAAGACAATTCTTTAATGGTGGTAACAATGGAACTTATGCCAATTTCCAACAAATGATGGATAATTTGAGACGTACTCTAACTTCTGCGGGTGCAACAGTAGAATCAGTATTAAATGAAGTTGTACGTAATTTGCAAACACTTGTCAATGGTTTATTTATGAATCAAAATTTTAAAAATGGAACATTCTCTTCTCCACAAATTCAATTCCCACAAGTTGGTTAAAAATTGTCCTGTACTACTCGCATATTAATTTATTCCAAATAAAATAAAAGAAGTTGCTACTTTTGCAAAAACTTTGCATGCTACAAAAGTAATTTCACTCAGTGCAAATAATTTTTACATGACGTAAGATTCATTCAATTTTGGGCATATAAAAATATATTTTCTTTATTTAATTCTTTTCTCTTTCCACATTAAATACTCATATTAAATTTCGACCAAAACTCATCTTCAACAAATCTAAAAATTTACTTCAATTATTGTCTCTCTCTTTGTGGTTTTTCACGTTGGGCATTCTTTTCTCCTTCGGAACTATCATCCTCATCTTCCTCATCCTTGTCATCATCGTCATTTTCTTCATCATCATTCTCATCGTCATCATCTTGGTCATCTTCATTGTCATCAGCATCACCTTCATCATCTTGTGGCTCATCTTCTTGTGGACCCTCATCCTCTTGACTTGTCATTGGCATTTGATCTTTCTCACCTTGAACAACATAAACGTTTTGTTCTTCCTTGGCTTCTTTTCTTGGCATAGCGTCACTTGAGCTAAGGAGCACTAGCAGAACTGCTGCAGTTGCTAATAAAATGAATTTAGCCATTTTGCACTATCTAAAAAGTAAACCAATTTTTAAAATTAATTTTAGATAAAAAAAATAAATTTATCACTAATTTAAAAGACTTACAATTTGCACTAGACTTTCGTTGAGCTTCAACAGATAAATGTCAAGAGGGCAAAAGGATATGTTGTCGTCTTTGAATCAGTCTACTTAATAAAATCTTTGGCAAATGCACTTGACTCTAAAGGCCACTTCAAAATTTTGCAAACTGGTATTATATATATATATATATTGTCAATGAACTAGATAACTATGATTATTAGCATATTGTTAACTCGTCTTTATACATTAGTGCATAGGTGGGGCATAACATATTTAAAATTTCACCAGTTGTAAATGTGCAACTTTTTTCTCTTGCAAAGATGAGTGCTCAATGTGTGAAATCAAGTTTTGACATTTTGGCAAGTGAAGTAGAAATGAAAAGAGATGCAAAATAATAATGAAACCTGATTTAAGCAATGTCATCTTCTCTCTCATGTTTGTTACAATACTGATGAGTAAATTGGGTGTTTAGTAGTAGTAGTAGTATACATTTTATTAAGATCACATTAAAACAGTGACTGTCTCATAGTGGTAACTTTTCTTTGAAGTAAAATAGGAACAACAAGATTTCTCTATTGTTTTTGTACGTATATGACACGCTCAAGACTTTTATAATAAGGTTGATCAGTGATATATGTATATAGCTTATATATTATATACTTACTTTAAAGTATTCTTGGATTGTTAATGTCATGCTCGTACACTAAGAATCTCTTACCAATTACCATATGAGCTGTTATGTGACAATGAGCTAAAAGAAAAAATTGTATACACATAAAGATTTTTATTATATATAGAGAGATAAATAAATGTTAAAAAAATATTACCGAGCCAAACTCCTGGATTGTCTGATTTAAATCTAATAGCGAGCCAGCCGCATGGAGTTCCTTTAAAAAATCATTATTGTAATATAGATAAAAGTCTTAATATATTTAAAATAATCATACCAGGATCTCCTTCTTCTCTATCGGGAAATATTGTTGCTACATCTCTAAATTGAAGTCTTCCTCTTGCTACATTTTCATCAATAATGCTTTTAGCTTCAAATGGATCATATAATCCAGGACCATCTCCAACAACATAAAATGTGTGTCCATGCTTTTATAAAAGTATGAATAATATTATTATAAGAATCATTTATGAAATATATAAACTTACCAGATGCCAAGGATGCTAATAAGAAAGGATACACTCGATTATATATTTGACATGATCAAATTTTTGTAATTTGTATATAGTAAGCCACTATTTTTGAATGAAATAACCAACATTAATTATATTGATACCTTATTCAAATTCATCATGTCTTACTAATGCTAGTGATGGGAGACGGAACTCAATTTCCCAACACTAGCTGAGACGAAGGAATCTATAGGAGTTAAGTTTCCGAAAAAAATTTTAACTCTGGACTTATCTAATGTAATTAGACTATTAAATTTGCGATCTTAAATAACCAAGGATCATCTAAAATGTTGTACAAAGACATTTGTCTCAACAACGGCCATTGGCAATGAATCTTTTGATGGTTCAAGTTTGCAAGATGATTATATAAATCACATAAACATATATCACATAAATCACAAATCATAAAACTACACTGCCACCCTATGCGGCTTAGCACAACCGTATTGTTATTATGCAATTAAGGTAATCTTAGGTAATTATTTACACTAATAGCTAAAATTACTAATCATGTATTTGAATATATAATCGAGTGTAACCTGAGCACAATTCCCCTTCTCATTGACTAAGTTTTGAAACACAATTTGAACAGATTGTCCTTTAATTATTTCAAATACTTCAGGTTCTTGAGTGATATTAATTCCTTCAGCAGCTTGGAAAATATATGGGAACGGTGGAAATTGTTCTGGTGGTATAATGCCGTCCAGTTCAAATCTGTAAAGTAACGTTATTAATAATTATAATAAGTTGAATTTTTTCGTAGTGTTCTTTGTTATTCTTTTTAAAATAAAAACCTTAATGCTCCACTTGGAATAAATCTTTCTTGAAACGTAATCAGAATTTCATTATCAACAAATTGTGGAATTGGATACACAGGAGGTTGATATATTTCTGGATTAGGAAATATAAATGGAAGTACACCAACTTCCGGCTGTTGTTGTCTTGTTAATCCTGTTGTTACAATTGTTCTCAAAGGTGTAGGATCAGGTGCACCTTCATAATGTAATATACTAATTCCATTTGTTGGACCTGGCCCTGGTACTAACTCAGCTCTCATTATATAATTATCAATTGGTTGATCCATTTTAACAAGTACACTATATCGTTGTGCAGAATTTATTTGAAGAAAATCAGTTTCAACGGGTGCTACAAGTATTCCATCAGCCTCAATAATAACCATTGTATGACCAGGTATAAAGAAACTCAATAGATTTTCAGATGCTGTACTAATTAGTCGAAATCTATATATTTTATTTGGTACAACACTTATCACAGTATATCCACCAGTATCAGCATTAGACTCATTCCATAATCCATACGATCTTCCATTTGTAACAATTGCTTCTGTTGGTAGAACTCCAGTGAATGGTTGATTAAGAATTCCATCTAATATTTCTTCTATAGGCGTATGCCAAATTTCACTTAGAAGTATAATTTTTTCATAATCGTAATAATATGCTGGCTCATCTTCATCAATAATTAAGGGACCGTGAGCCCAGATTATATCCAATCCAACGTGGCCGTGATAAATATAACTTTTGAAGTAATATAATAATTTAAAACATGAATAATAATAATATATAATAGAAACTTACGTTCCAATCTGATCTCCAATGTTCATCACATAGCGATAACGGCCTCCCAATCCAGGAATCTGAAAAAGTTTAGAAGATTTCAATCTACGAACTGACTTGAATTAATTATATGTAATAGAATTAATTATATTACCTCAAATTGTGTGACATTAGGTACACCGTCAGACGTTGGAGTTCCGCGTTGTAGAATACCATGATAATGAACTGTAATGGATTTCTCCATGTTATTTGTAACATCTACAACTAGAGTATCACCTTTTCTTGCTCTAATGACTAGATGAAAAAATTAATAGCTATCTTTCTGTACTGTTAGCCAATATAAGTATAATTTTTTGTATTAGATACATACCTGGACCAGGAAATTGGCCTAGAAGATGGGCAAATAATTATAAAACCAAAAATTATGTAAAAAAGAGCATTTCGGGAAATTATATAAAACTGTTATGCGTTATACCATTAGTTAAGATGACTTCTTGAATATAATTGTCAGGTGCTAAGAGTCCTTTTTCAAAAAACAATTGATAGTATTTGGTTTTTGGGTAATAATGACGATTATTGTGGTAGGGATGTGGTGAGATACGGCGTGGTTTACGAACAAAAAGTGCATAATTTGAGTTGTACTCTAGCGTCAGAAGAAAAGACAAGAGCGTTAATTGTATTGTTCCAGGTAGTGCTTTCATTGTCACTAAAATTATATAAATATTAACACATCTCGTGTGTTCCAAGGATGCTGAATTTTTTAATACTTGACTTAAATATTTTACTGGGGCTAATTGCTATAATTATGATTAAGACATTGATGTCAACCACTTCTGTCACTACTACATACACAAATCACAATGACGCTTCTGTCGTCAAACTCTTTTTTCTACGTTTTCATTGTTCTGAAGACTCCTTACTGCGAGGAGATGAGACAAAACTCTCGTTTTCAAAGTATACAAATACGAAATCTGTTTTTGATGAACTAATTTCCGTCCAATTTGTGTCAATTGAAAAGAAATGCTTACAATCAGAGTCCCGTACTCAATGAGTCAGAAAATAAAATCTCATTTTCTTCAATCACGACCGACTACAAGAACTGTTCTATTTTTATTATTGTGTCTCACTATGATGAATGAGTCAGTTAGTTTGAATATTGACTATCTCATTTGTTGTTGTCGACTGTTGCTCGATGATTTAGTAACTACATGAGCAAGTGCGTATGTTGTCACTTATTAAAGACTGATTTTGTGGTCTCATGCGAAAGTTTGTATAAATGTTATGCTGCCTAAAAATTTGTAGTGAATGCACCATAGTATAATTGACTAAAATGCAGCATAGTTAGTCTCTCTCTGTTTTACAAAGATTCAAAAAGAAAAATGAGTTGTTGTAATCTTTAGTAATAATATAATCTGAAGGGATTTATTTGGCGTATATATTTGTGCCCTGCTGCCTTACTGACTGAAAGAAAACCTTCAAAATCCGTTAGAGCATGATACGAAAACGAAGAAGGAGCATTTACCCCTTTTGTTTTTTCTGCTCATTTTGACTCAGATTTTTGTACTCTACCTTTTTGGAGATAATTGGTGTATAGTTTTAGTCTACTGTAAAAAGCTTTCCATTTCAATAATATGTCATTATACATTACATATATATGTACTACTGTACTAATATAAAAGAACATATTACACACTCTCTACCACATTACGTCTCTACAGAAGTATTCAAAAGTCAATTTTTTTGCAATGTAATTCTCAATTTTCAAAGATTATGTATGTGCCTACAAAAAAAACAAAGGTGATAGCGATAACCTACCCTAAACTCATTTGAACTCAAAATTTTGTTTTGCCTTTAAGGCTTCATTGGTTTTTTTCTTTTGATTTTCTTTGGGAGACACATTCTCAATTCAACAATTCAAGCATACTAGATTTACATATTACATATTGTATACTACTAGAGTTTGTTGTGACTGTCACATAATGCCTCTTATCACAATACAGATATACATAATCAATGAAAATCCAATCACTTTTGAAATTTTTGCCATAACATTGACATACATCTATAGAAATTAACAATTTGTCTTGCTTGCTTACTTAAGAAGTTAAGAATACTATATTACCAACTCCTTTTTTCATTAAAACAATTCTCATGCTTGACATTATAGCTTTAAGGTGTCATATTCTAAATATTATCATTTATTATCACAAAATAATGTTTTGGTTTTATTTCAACAATAACTAGTGCATAGTGGAAGTCTCATGTTACTCAACTGATTCATACTCGTAAAATAATAATAAAGTACAATGACTTCCTCTATCAGAAACTTATTGACATATTGTTTTCTTTAAAAAGCTCGATTTTAAATTAGCTTTCAATCTCTTACCGTAATTCCTTGTAATAATTGAGGAAAACGGACAAAACAGTAATATATAGGAAGCTCAATTAAATTTACAAAACTGATTGTTATATACATATTTACTAAATATAGCTAAGCACGTAGATAAGAGGTTGAAAGTGTTGAGGTTGAGATACAGACGTATAATTTGTTTTAAGGAATTCATCCAACCGTTAATGACATGTTCATCTGATACACTAAAACAAGTGTGTCAAAGTGAAAAGAGGAAAGTGACAATTGGTTACATATAGATATACTATATATAAGCATGTGGCATTATTAGCTACACATGTTTTCCACTTAAATACCTTAAAAAGATTATACTATTTTGTGCCTTAAGCCGACGACACTTGATATCATAATATATTTAATGTGATGTGGTTTCTATCATTTTTATGAGATGACTAGTGAAGCAGAATGACTTACTTTAGATAGATATTTTATAAGACGGCAATCAGTTACGTATATATCAAAATCTCTTTAATGACATTGAAATAAACTCTCAAGTTGTTTTCCTCAGACGCTTATGAGATATATGTTATGAAAGTATATTTTGACAAATTAATATTACTATATTTCTCTTGCTTGAGTAATCTTGCTTCAAACTTGAGACTTCTGAAGTTGAAACCCATTAGAAGAGACGATTAGGTTTCATAATATAGTTTACTCTCCTATATATCTATGTATAAAACCTGTGCATTAAAATAGACATGACAGAAATCTTATCTGTCTCTTCAAAGCTAATAAAAAAATTTATGAATATATAAATACATATAAATAAATACCAAGTTTAATAGACGTCTCTCTTTCTATATATATGTAGTAGGTAGATAAGCCGCAATTGCATTGTGCATTTTCTCTTGTCGCAAAAAAGTGTATGTTTGATGATTTCGATAACCGCTGAGTCACACACAATTTCCATTTCCGTCCACAACCTTTATAATCATTCACTACTTCCAGAGAGAATTGCAACAGAAGATTTTAAGTTATGCAAGAAAATCCTCTCTTATGTGTTTAATCAATTATAATGTATTTAATTATAAGGGTTTTCCTTCTGTTTGTAAATTTTTTGTAGCATGCTCCAGTAATTACATTCATTTTTCAGTTGGTCACGTACATAGTATAGTACTTCTGATTGCGTAATATATTTATTTAGACTTTGTCACTATTATAATATGTATATGCTACCTCATTCATTTCATATATTGTTACAACCTTCATTTCATTTAATTTCATGCAATTTACATTGCCTGTTGTGTGGCTCATTATATATTTGTTACAACATTAAAACGCGATATTAAAATATTCTCTTCCCCATAATTAGACTGCATGGCATCTTTAAATTGAAGCATAAAGTTATACTAAAAAAACTGAGTGAGTGTTGTGGTATAATGACGCAATGTATATTACCATATATTGATATTTAATATATTTCACATTTCATGTGTATTTATTTTCTTTGCTCTAACTTCACTTAGTTGGAACCACTGGAAAAACTTTGGCATATGTACATAAGAGTATTATTTTATTCCTACCTGTCTTGTATTAAAAAGTATATACATATTATATGTACACATAATATCATATAGTATAAGACTATGATGATGGAAGTAATATGGCATGGCCTTCGAATATAAATTACAGTTTAGATGGTCAAAGTCATGAACACATATGAACACGAGATGTTGAAGAAAATGTGTAGATATCAGCAATCTCACTCAACTATATGTATCCCTCTTTTTATATATCTTCTTCTTCTTATTGGTCTACTATGAAAAAATTGCAATGCATTTGCTAAGAGATCACTTTATCATACATTTTATATTAAAACTCTCATGTGGGTGCTATACTACTCTACTCTACTGCTATACGACGACTGTTCAGAGTTCAGTTTCTTGAAGGACATTGTAAAAAAGTATATAAGAATATATACCTATATACATATATGTATATGTAGAGAGGACATTGTAATTTCATATGTGATGCACATTGTACATATTAGTGCATATGAAAGGAGAGAGAGAGAGAAGAAGCTTACATAATTGGATTCTTATTAAAAAGTAAAATGCCAAGCTATAGGCATTTATACCTATAGAGTTGAAGTGTTATGTGTATTTGTTGTTAGTTGAAGATTGAAGTGTAGGCTGAGAGTTGTGTCAACTTGTAGCTCAATTCTAACATGAGACAATCTCTTTACTCTATATTGACTTTCCATTAGATATATTCTCTTGAAAACTATTACGACATTTGCAATACGACGAACGAGAATACACTGATTAAATCAAAATCAATAGATTTTGCACAAGAGTTGTAGTAGTGTATAGTTTTATGACAAACATCACCTCACGTACTATATATAATAATAGTTCTCGTGTTTTATTTGCTCTATCATAACATCCGAGTTTTTTTACTGAAAATAGAGAAGCTACTACTTACTATTACTGAACCGACTGTTTGTTTTAGAACCTGTATAGCGTATATAGAGCATATGATAGTAAAATACGGCAAACACATTAAAATTGAGACGTGACGAACATACAAGTCATAATATATCACACGAAAAGAGAGAGAGAGACTCTCTGCTGTATATTATTGGTTTACTATTACAGATAATATATTTACACATACACACATTATACAACTTCCTGTGTACCATAATACATTATTTTGACCGTAGTTATTATTATTACAAGAGTATAAAAAAATGATTCGAGACGGAGCTCTTCCTATTCAAAAACGTAAGTATACATAATATAAATTACAAGTGAGACACATTAAGTGGATTGTGGCTAAGCAATTTGCGGAGGTTTGCTTAGTATCTGTTATATAGTCTCTGTGTGTGTGTATTATTGATATGTGAGAATATTTTTCTGAATGTATGGATGAAAGGAAACTATAATAATAATGCAAATGTGTGTAATTCATATACACGTAAAATAAATTATACATGTGGTTTAAAAAATGTAATTAGATTTGTTCCAATTGCTCAGTTAAAAAGAGAGAGGGATTCAATATACAATTTGGTAGTAATTTTCCAAGAAATTGTTTTATTTTGTAATTTTTGTTTAACATGTTTGCATATATGGTAATAAACTAATGTGTTATAAGTGATAGTGACAGTATATATGTAAACTATTGTGAATGAAAAATACTAGTTTAGCCGGTTTCCTTTGCTTACGCATGTGGTCTCTATATGTTTTTATGAGTTGCAAAGTTGCAATATTCATATTAAAAATTTTTATTATTATATATAAATTTTGACATATATAGTATATACTTATTATTACAGCTCCTCTACTCTTCTCAGCCAGACTCACATTGGCTATAAGTTTACTATTTGGAACAACTATATTTATGTTACAACGACTTAATATAAGCTTCGCTCTAGTCTGCATGGTCAAAACACCTTTAAAAACAAATCATTCACATTTACATTTCAACAACAATACTACTGGAGAATTTAATGGCAATTTAACACATTTGGGCCATGTACTAAGATTGAAAGATGACAAACATTATGTTGATATATCCGAAGAAGAATTGATTTCTTCTTCTTCTGTAGAAGTTTTTGAAGATGATTATGACACTACAAAATGTATGGGAAGAATTTACGATGTCAATTCTACAGATCTTCCTCCAACTGACAAAGGTGAATTTGAATGGTCAAGAGAAGTTCAAGGGAGTATTTTAGGATCTATGTATTATGGTTATATCATAACGCAAATTCCTGGTGGCTGGATTAGTGATAAGTTTGGAGGAAAACGAGCATTGATATGGTCTATATTAGTATTCAGCATTTTGACAGGTATTTGAGAGAATAAGATTATTGTGACTATTAATAAGGATGACTTACTCATTTAAATTTTTTTCTATATAGTTTTAAATCCAATTGCTGCAAGATTAGATCCGATGTGGTTATTTGCTACAAGATTACTTCAAGGTCTGGTTCATGTATGTATACTGTCATCTTTTTTTAAATTTATTTTGACAACAAATTTAATCTGACGACAAACATTTTTTACGTCTTTGATTGCAAATCTCATAATAACAGGGAGCAACGATATCTTGTCTCAATGTATTGGGTTTGACTTGGTTTTCGCCGTCTGAGAGGTCATTTCTACTTGGTAAACCAAACTATATATAAAATGCGTAGAAGAAATTTTGGCTTATTTTATTATTAACCTTTCAACTTTTATCTAGGCATTGCCTATGGAGGATTTTCAATATCAGCAGCCGCTGTGTTTCCTATCTCAGCATCAATTTGTCAAGATCTAGGTTGGCCGTGGATATTTTATTTAAGTGGAGGAGCAGGAATAGTTTGGTGTGTTGTATCACAATTTCTAATAACTGAAAAACCTGAAGATCATCCTAGAATTTCTTCAAGTGAGTTGGAGTACTTGCAGAAAACTCGAAGTCCAGGGCATAATGGAGTAAGAGATTTTTAAATAGCTATGAAACTTAATGTTAGTGAATTATTAATTTACTTAGAAACTACGAGTTCCATGGTGTGCTATTATTTTCTCAGTACCTGTAAATGCCATTCATTTTTGTCATTTTTGCCTTTGCTGGGGAATGACAGTTTTAGTGATGTATTTACCTGTATTTATGAAAGAAGTTTTAAAAATGCCAATTGGCCAGGTAAAAAAACTCTGACTGATATACAAGTTATTTTACATATTCTAAAAAAAACTTTTGTATGACGTAACAGAATGGTTTATACTCGAGTCTGCCTTACTTCTTTATGTTATTCTTTCATCTCTTCTCTGGAAAATTGTTTGATTCAATTCGAGCAAGGAACTTTTGTTCATTGACACTTCTTCGTAAGATTTTTACAGCTGTCGGTAAGTTTAATTTTAATATGACGTCAAATGAATTTATTAGGCAGACGGATGTAACTTTCACTTTTATTATTCTAAAATTTTTTATTTAGGAATGTTGTTACCAGCAGCTAGTATGGTATGCATTGGATTCTTAGGCTGTGAAAATAATTTAGCAGGAATGCTTGGTATTTCCATTGCTACTGGCTTCATTGAATTTGCTATGATGGGTACATACTCAAAATCATATATTATTCATTATTATTTATAACTAAATAACTATACGATTTGTTTTTAAAAGGTGGATACTTCTTTAGTTGCTTTGACATAGGTGAGTCAAGTCTTCTTTTGTATTCACTCTTTAAATATTATTAATATTTAATATTGCTATTATAGCACCAAAATATTCTGGACTGCTTACTGGAATCTCTAATACATTTGGTACTCTACCAGGATTTGTTGCTCCAATGTTTACAAGTTATATGACAAGTGGTGGAAAACGAGGTGAATGGTTAGTTGTATTTTACATATCTGCTGGAGTAACTTTACTTGGGGCTATCGTCTATTGTGCATTTGGTACTTGTGAGTTACAAGATTGGGCCAATTCTGATAAAACTGCCAATGGTCGTAGTAAAGAAATTGAAATGCAAGAAAAACTATTGAATCTAAATGGAAATACTACAACAAATGTAGCAGTAAATGGTAATGACAGTAGTAAAAAGAATGGACATTCTTCTAATGGAAATGGAGCAACTCATTGACCATACCAGCTGTAACCAGCTTTTTACATACATGTATATATATTTTTATATAAGAATATAAGGCAACTTGGAAATTGTAACTAAATGTATTATAACATTGTAAAAAAGTAACTTACTCTCAATATACTAATGTATACCATTATACCTATCTATGATCTGTCTGTGATAATAAGAATGGTACGTTCTAATTTTAATATTATAAATCAACGTTATATATAGGCACATTCAAGAGTCTCACTTTAAAAGCTTTTCTCTTTGGAAAGAAAATTTATTACTTGTGATTACAAAAAGGGCAAATTAGTATACGCTGCTCATAGCTTTGATTTAGCCTTGAGTAATAAATAGCAATTTATGACAAGTCAACTGCCCTTTACATTTTTACTATATTGTTGATTTCCTTTGCCAAAAGCTTGCAAATTATAATTGTAGTACTTCTAGTAGTAATACCGTTTCATGACTAGTCTCTATAAAAAAAATCTGTTGATGATGACCAACAACACATGAGAGTAAAATACATTATAGTAGGTCACGCAAACCATATGGCCCTTCTTTAATCTTATGCAATATTATTATATAGTATAAAAAGTACTCATGATGTAGTAATGCACGCAAAAACAAGCCGCAATCTAGATAAAACAAATCAAGGCAGTTTTTGTGTACACTATTAGCTATTTAAGGAAACATTCAAGAAAGCAAATACATATACCTGGTATACATAGTGAGTGCATTATATTAGTTTACTTTAGAAACTGTCATGTCAATTGAGAGCAGCAATGATGGAGATAAGACGTCGTCGTTCATTTTTGTTTACTCTGTTAAGGCAAAGCTATAGTAAAGTTTCTGGAAAAATGACTTCGACATATATACTTACAAGGCAAACTCCAATTTGATATTTATCACCGTTGAATATCGACAGGATGTTGTGTCTAGATCATAATTTAAATCATAACCCACTCAATTTCCTTCAAATGAATCACAATGTCAGATACAAATTGAAGGCTGTTACTAAGAAAAGATATCTAGAGTTGCCATTTTTCAATGTTTGTAGAAATTGATAACCTCAATCTATAGTAGTATCTGAATCAAATCTTTAGAGAGATCATAGAGCAAAAGATACGGAAGGAAACTAGCTCTCTATCTAGTCAAGTAGAAAAATCATCCATATGTAGTTTTTTCAGAGTCCGATCTCTCCTTTCCGCTTCTGTTGACTACTATAGTATATCTCTGCAATGCAACACACTATTTCCAAAGTCATTGTAACAACTTTATGTAAAAGAGAACTCTGGAAAAGAAGACGAATAAGAAAAAGTGGATTGAAGTGGATTGCATATAGTACTTTTGCACTATATGTATTCTGTGTAGAGGATAAGAAGAAGACATTGGAGAGGTCATTATTCACTCGTACTGAAGAGCTGTGAAACTACGAAGAAACATGGGTGGATAAGTGTTGTTCCAAATCAATTTTTAATGCCTAGAGCCAAGCCAGCCACCAACTTTTAGAGAGCTCTCTCACAAAAATGCTAAACTTTCTCTCTCTCTTTCTTCAGTCCAGGCAAGCAATGTAAAAAGTATGATATTCTCCTTTGGAACATTTCTGTATCTTATTACATAAAAGAGTTTTGCTGTTGGAGAGAGAGAAAAAAAAGAAATTCATGTCACAAGGCAGAAGGCACATACTCTACTTACTTTTTTTCTTTGGAAAACAACGTGCTTAGCATCCTGAAGAAACTTGGAGTATAGAAAAGAAACTTGTCCTACTCTTATTCTATCAAGAAAATTTTTTCTTTCCTTCAACTTTACTTTTTTATAGTACTCAAAAAAGTACGTAGTAAATCGAAAGGAGAGCAGTAAGAAATAAAAAGTATAAAAAAACGAGTTGTTTAGACTTATTTTATATTCTATCGCATATATGTATCTATGTTAGTAGATGAGAAAAAAGAGAAAAAAAAGAGAACGCTTTTGAATACTTGAATACTCAATGACTCAATTTTGTATTATAGAATGGATTACATTCAAAAGCTGACTCACTTCTTGTGACATTTAGTACAACTTATCATGTCCTTGTTACTTCTACTAATGCAATGGAATAATTTGTAATATATTTATCCATTACTTGAATTGAGGGAGAAAAGTAGAACGTACAAATTGACAACATGGTTTATTACTTAAAGTGTACATACAAAAAGAGAACTAGAGTTGTTGTGTGATGTGTGAGTGACATAATTCACTGTAGTTGTATTTCATACTTCATATCATTATATAAGAATTTCTCAAATGTCGGCTTGTTCATATGCCAAAATGATTTTTTTAGTTGGATAGATACACCTCCTACCTCAATTTCAAAGTGTCTGTCATTTCATTTCATCTTCGTAGTGACTTTCACTCCGACGTAATCTCTGTGTATGTACATCATGCGTCATGAGAAAAAATGGTTAATATTGTGTCAAGTTTTGTTTTCTCTTTACCTTGCTTTACAACTTTTCCCATTGTCACTATTGAATAGCTGGCCTAGCAAATTTCATAAAAGTAGTACAAGCTAAAGTAAACATAAAGCACACAATGGGCTACTCTACTATGCTATATAGTTATACTACAATGTTCTAAGCTGCCTCAAGGATATTTGCTAGAAAAGAATTTTCTCTACATACTTTTCTTTTCTTTTTCTGTGTCCTTGCAACATCTTTTTTTCGTAGCTTCCTCCTTCAACTTTGACACGACATGCTTAAAAATAAAATCCCAGTAAAACTTTTTTCTTTAACTACAGATGTACTAACTTTCTTCTACTAAGATAGAACATAACTAAAAATTAATCAATGTATAGAGAGATAGAGTACTTTTTCTATATTGGCCAGCTGGTGCAAAGAAAAGGACGAGTACAATATTTCTACAGTACATATAAATAAGTATAACCAAGTTGGTGAAGAAAGAACGCCATATAAATATCGAACTGACACAAAAAACCTTCCTTGACTTCAACTTGAGCTCATTCCATGTCGTTCCAGTTTCCAAAATGACATTAGCGATAGGCACTCTTATATATTTCTATATGACATTTCCAAATATAATGGACAGAGCACAAGTGTAGTGTAATACTCCATAAAAGCTTATGACGATAAAGGGATTTTTTTGAATGACAGAAAGAGAGAAAAAACTCTCTTCTATGTAGCCGCAAAGAGAGAAAAGTACTTGAGAAACCGAGGAAAAAATTCATGGACCGTGGACAAAAGTAAAAGGTTAAATGGTTACAGTATGCAGTGTCGCTCAAATACAAATATAAAACTTCTTGAGTCATTCACTCTCTGAAGCATTTTTAACTCTCTGCCAAAATGAAGCTTAACCAACCATAAAAAACGTAATGTCATTTGAGTAGTAGGAAAAATGTGAAGTGGGGATATTTATGCAAGTGTAATTGTAAATTGTGGAATGAAAAGAGTCTTGTTGACGAATTTCTAGTAGTTAGTACGCATTACAATGCCATCAAAGAAAAACTTGCATTTTTTTATCTTCTCTCAAAAAGTGTTGTTGGCAATGAGTAAAAATCGCTAGAGGAAAATAGTTTGCGATTTTTTTCTAGTTGTACTTATCTCATCTTCACTTGTTGTTATCTCACAGTTTAGAAATGCTTTGTTGGCTTTTGAACTTGGTTTCGTTTAATGTGAGACATATTTTTTTACAAGCCGGAATAGTTTATGTTGGTAGACAACTATTACAATGTCATTTAGAGTTTTCAGACAAGGAATTACAACATTTCTTAGTTGTTGACTTTAGTACTTAAAGATGCAAACTTTTAGGACATAAAATGTAAATCTCATCTCTTGGTGTGTAATAAAGCCATTATTCTTACCACCAACACTTTATGATTGTAGTCGAAATATGAGATTTTCTTTTCATATGCTAATTTTATGAGTTTATGATTAAGTTTATGAGTTGATGACATTTATCCCTAAGAGTTCTTTTGTAACTGTTGAAGCATTTAGTTGATCTATTTTGTCTAATTTACGTTGAGTAGCATTTTACTTTAACATTTTAGTTTCAATCTTAAATTGTTTTGGACAACTTTAGTAATACAATACAAAGTCTCATTCTCTCTCTGGAAGATTCATTGTCAATTTATGTAAGAGAACAGAAAAAGCTCATGATCATTTCAAAAGTATCCTATTTGCTCTCAAAAGCTTTTTATATCTGTTCTTATCTCTCACTAGCGGCTCAATCTGCTTACTACATCAAATGAAATTTAATACACTAAATAAATATTGATCAAAACTTTGGATCGAACCAAATGCCATTTTTCCGCATTACACACGACAGACGTTACAAATATTATTTCTGATGATACCAACTCCACTATAGTAATGACCATTGCTTTACAGTATGTATATAGCTCTACTAATACCACTAGTTATGACTATGAGTATATACTTGGCCAAAGATATAGTACAGAGATATAGCTATAAAAAGAACGACAATGAGAATCTGTGTAAGTACAAATTGCATTTGTACACATGCAAACACTTTCCCTTTTTATTGTCTCTCTTGTAATCGTCTCCAGTACTTTTGTTTGTGTACATGTAGTGATGTTGTTTTTTCATTCAAAATGGAAAAGTACTTATCTCTTTAACATATAAGCATATATCAACTACATATACAGATATATAAGTATAGTTTAAAAAAACAGAAGACAGAGATTTGTACATGTATATAAACCATATAACACCGAAATAGAGTTGAAACACAATAAAAAAATACGTAAATGAGCATTCAGACACGTCTATTACTCTCAGTAATTGCAAAATAATACAAATAGAATTATACACTAGAGAAAAGGAGTTAAGTTAACGATTGGCAAAAAATTTGATGAGGACTTGCCAAAAACTCAAATGCACCAGTAACTACTTTACGACTTTAGCAACAGATATTATACATAGCTAAAATGTACTGTAAGTATAGTAAGATAGTAAAAACAGCATCAGACTAATAATAGAAAAAATTAACATGACAAATTAGACTTCATGTCATGTCAAAAAGCAGAGAGTAACAGCCTTCCACATCAGCTCAGTCTACAACTAGATTTTTTTAAAACCGCACTAGAAATGTGAGGCATAAGTAAATAAAGCTTTAAAAATGTTAAAACCACACAGAAACATAGGGAAAAAGATCACAGAGGATTAATTCTTTGAGAGCAAGCGGAACAAATAGAAGAGAGAGAAAAACCGACAAAAATTTCACAAGTAATCGCAGATGTTGAGAAAAATAAACTTTTTTTTTATACACATGTGTTTAACTGTTGACAGAGAGAGAGTTTGGCTTCACTATTAAAACGCAGAGTTAATTAATTTCCTTTGCCTTAGATTCTTAAAATACATCAAAAGAAAATAGGAGAAATAGTTTTATTAAATTGCTAAACTTTTTTGCTGATTTCGCAACTTAATTTGGAATTCTCAACATGCGACGTCCTTTGAACAAGACGACTTCATTATTTACTTTCTTCTACTCTCTACCTATATACAAAGTTCCGCAAAAAGAAGGAAATGGTCCAATCAACTTTTTCTTCCTGATTATGTACACAACCACACAAATTTCAGAATTTATGCCGAATATAATAATAAGCTGCGTGTGTTTTTAGTCATACGACATTTATGTAATATAGCATAAAAGCACTATTTATTTTTCTTATTCTCTTTCTAATGTAAAATAGTTGTATACGTGACTAACATAATTCTAAGTAGTAAAGTCTAAATTGGCTTCCTGTGTGATTTTGTGACTTTATCATCAGACATTTTATTAGAACAAACAACCTTTCTTGACCTTATTTCAGAGTCAAAGAAAGTCAAAACATTTTAATATCGTGCAGCAAGCTATAAAAAGTCACAAAAAACTAAATGAAATGTTGTGTATTGCATAATCATAATATACTGCATCATGTCATAATGCGTTTACTACTTCCCAAGTCAAAAAGGTAAAAAAAATTTAATGCACAAACCTCAACACAAACAATGCAGAGAAAGGGCAGTGTATAAAAGTATTAGCATATATTAATATAATCTTGATAATAGAGTTATGTGTGGTTTAAGCAGTATAGTTTACTTAGGTCGCTTTTTGCTCATAGTGTTTTAAGGTGTTGAAATAATGTCGTGAAAAGAGCTATACTGTGTCACGCCAAATCTATGTAAAAGTTTTACAGTAAAACCTTACTGCAAATTTCAATATTTGCACATTATACTGCTGCAAGGAAAGCTAATATAAAATGGGACTTTATGAACCTACTAAAATTGGGATGTGGAATTGAAAATAGGATTTGATGGAAAGAGATGGAGAAGGAAAAGTGCAGAGGTTATGTTGTAAAAAGAATGCGACATGCATTGATGAATTAGTCAATGTCAAATTAATTTTGTATTACAAACAGTTGCTAGAGTTTATTATATATATACCTCCGAAACCTTTCTCTAATATTCTAACCGCGTCAAAGTACCATATAGTAGAAAAGAGCTGTTAAGCTACGTGAGTTGGTAGTGCAATTTTTATTTCCTTGTATATAATTCATCATTGGATTTTTGCACTGTGCAGAAACGGCGATTCGCAAACTTTTTCGCACTCACTGATTTCTTCCTGAACTGTAGCCAGCACATTTATTTACTCATTCTGTAAACTTTTTCCTGCTCCTGTGTTACTTTGACGCACATATCACAGAGAGATGGTTGCATGCAAAGAAAAACAAATGTACACTAGAGAGTATTATTAACATCATCATATCACAGCTAAACCAAAAAAAGAGTTTAGCCAGACGAGCATTTTAGATAGAAACCTTTTTTTTCGTCCTCTCTCCTATAGTTGTTGAAAAAAAGAGAATTTTCTCTGCATGCAGTAAAAACCTTTTTTGGGAGTGAAAAAATCGATGGGGAAAGTAGTAGTTGTCGTTACTGAGAGTGGTACTAACACTACACACCTCTTTCTACCAAAAGTACATACCAACCAAATCTGCTGCAGTTTCCTCTTTTTTAGACTACATTTATTTGCACTACTATATACTCTATACATATGTACCTATCTTCTAGTTTCTATATTTAATACCCTATAAATGTAATTTTCAGAGGACAGATCTTATAACACATTTTGTGTACTATCTCTCTCTCTCTACTCTTATAGACTTTGCAGACGCAGCAGAATAGAACGGAAGACTCCATAAATCCTTTTTTCACGTAGATATGACATGAGAATAATACCAAGTTTTTATGCATATGGTGAAAGTTCAGGCAAAGTTTTGGGTCAAACCACTACTACTATATACTACCATATAGACATCAAAGATATATTATATGGGCTATCAAATAACTTTTGCACAGGTATGTGAAGAATATGACTAAAGTGACATAAAAGGTAAAAGGATTATTATGATTGAGAGAATATTGGAAACAAACATTGATTTCATTTCATTCAGCATTGATCAAGAGAAGAAATGAAAAAGTACCTGAACGTCAAAACTAAAGTAGAGAAAAGTTGGTAGATTCCTAGAGAGAAGTCAAATCAAGCAGAAACTGCCCAAAACCTACAATTTTTGGCTACTGGCTTTTCTCTTTTGGTTCTCCTGTTCTCAATATATATTACGATAATTGTATAGTGGTGGTCCCAAAAACGGAAAAGGAAAAATCTCATGTCGAAATAACGGATACAGGAATATACTTATGTATATATGTAAAAACCAAAAACTTGTTTCAAGTATACTGACATGACACGACATATAAGCTCTTCTGTCTGGAAGCAAAACAAAAATCATGTCAAAACATAACAAAATGCCGTCAGGTAGAGATTATAGACTATGCAATATATATTACTGTAGTTCCAATATATGTAACTCTAAGCTTTATTTCTTTTTTGCCCAGGAAATTTATTGGTATCGAGTTGAAGTGGAAGGATTTGAAGAGATGAACATCCCAAAAGCAAAAAAAGGATAGAGTTATATAAGTAATGTTTATATGGTCTGTAGTGGAAAGTAAAACTGTAGACCACAAGGAAAAAGAAAATAAAAAGCTTTTGCTGTAGAGAAAAAAATCAAACCATGTCCTATGAGACGTAACAGAATACTTTTTTCTTTGGTTGGTATGCATTGCAGTTTCTTCTCAAGAGTAGTCTTTTTAGTTCTTACTTCAGTAATGTAATGACTTTGTACTTTAGGGCAAAAAGAAAACCAAAGTAGTATCAGCAATAAAAAAGGTATACACCATGTCTATTTTTCCTCGCCTCGTGTTTTCTTTTTTATATCATCACTGACGAACGAACATTTTTTCTAAGAAAATATTACGGAACATTTACTGCATTAGTTTTCAACAGCACTTATATATAATGTCGTATATCTATATATACTATAGTGTGCATTTAAAAGACTTTTAGGCAAAAAAAGTTAAGTAGCATCATCAGTTTCATAAAAGCATTTAGTAGGTCGCCTTTTCTTGTTTTATGAGCTTTATGTAGAAATTTTTGCTCAGAGAAACAAACGGAAGAAGAATGGAGGATTTTATATAAATTAATCGTTAGAAGAAAAGGAGAATAGACAATGTTACTGCGTATTTGAAGTACCTAGAACAGTAGGCGGTCTGTATTGCTGAAAACACTACGAAAGGTTTTCTCTTTTGCAATGAATATTATGATAGCCCTACTTCACTCTACAGATCCTTTGGTTGTACAAGGCAAAAAGAGAGTTCTATACAATTTGCCAACATTTCTTCTTCTTCTCCCTTTTACCAGGTCAGATTTACTTTCTCCACGTTATAGGCAGTTAGTGTACGTATAATGTGCAAGACTCTTGTATTCTCTGTTGGTTGTTATGCAGTGAAAGTAAAATGGGAATGTTGAGAATAATATTAGACTTTTCACACAGGGAGGAGTTCTAACTCAACTTCTATAGTAGCAAAAAGGAGAGACAGAAGAGAGAGAGAGAAAAGTTCTTCTTTTCCAACAGATTAGTTATATAGTTCTCTTTTCGTCTTGTCTATATTCCAACAACTTTCATTATGCTCCAGTAACAGAATTGCAATGCAAGTTTGCTGAGATGAGACGTGAGTGAATGTGAAATGCTCTGAAACTCTAGGGACTGTTTTTGCTGCTGTTGCTCTTCTCTCCAGAGCTGAAAAGGAAGACGAAAGTATTATAATACAATGTCTATAGAACTTGGCAGAAGCAAAAACTAGTTACGCAAATAAGCATTGATTTCCCATTACGTTGTGACATAAGAGCTTCTGAAGGAGGAAGTTGGCTAATTTTGTGGTTAGATGTTGATCATGAGAAATTGTGGAATGATGTGATGTTTATATATGAATGGTTGGAACTATAAATATCTAATGGATGCCTATATTTTTGAGGTTGAATTTTTCTGTAGCTGAATACACTATACTAAACTAAAAAATAGCACAAATTAGCGAACTGTGTAAATATAAATTGTAACACGATTACTCTAAAATATTTTCAGTGGCATTGAAATTGCACATTTGGAACATCTTAACATAAATCCTGAAATATTACTACAGCTTGTAAGAAACCACAAGAAGTCACAACTTTTACAAGAAACGTCAATGAAAAAGTAAATAAACATTGAAAGCTAAAGCCACTCATCATATCATGTAATACATTATACCGTTGTGGTTGTTCCAGCAAAAAGAAACTGATACTCTAATTTTACCAGCTATACTAATCTGATCTCATGTTCTTCAAACTATAGCTATTAGTAGCATGTGGTTTCATCAAAAAGAGAAAGCTATCATTTCCTCCCAATCTTTTTGCAAACTCTCAGAATTACTATAAAACTAACAAACTACCTATATATTCTATCTACCTCACCTCATCATTTGAGATAGCACTTCTCTCTTCTAGTCTCAAGTCAGAGTCTCAACAATCTAAAGACTCAAATTCAAAAGTAGGCTACAAACTCCTAACTGCATCTACTCAGTGAGAAGAAGGAATATCTTGTGAATGTTGAATGCAACTATTCTGATATATCTATACAACTTCGTTTTCTTAACTTGCTGTTATGTTGTAGACTGTAAGAAAAAGAATGTCGTGATCGCAAAAACTATAGTGAGCCTTCTTCTTCTTCAACTCTTCTTCTTTTCTCATGTTCTTTTTTTATGATTCTTATGTTATATCGATTAGATACATCGATATGAAAGCAACTGCTGGAAACCTATATAGAGTATACTATATACCTCTACTTTCTACCTATATAG
>VCNE01008861.1:0-29272 GCA_009869805.1 Oncopodura yosiiana
AATGTGTCTCGTGTGTGCATACAGATTATCCATGTGGATTTGTTGTTGTTGTGTGGCTTATGATAACTATTGTAATGGGATTTAGTTTAGTATTGTCATTGTTGTCTCACTTACCATTTTCTCTAAAGAAGAATTCTTCCATTGTTACAAAGCTGTGGGTGACTTCTTTATATCTTTAATGCCTTTAGTATTTCTCATAGAAAGTAAATTTATTCATTTTATTATTTAAGAAAAACTCATTTCCTTAGAGTGAATCTACTTTTCAAAGGTTTCTGCTGGTCAACATAATATGTACAACTAAAACTAATATATGCATTCAAAATGTAAAAGAGAAACCTGGAGTAAAATCCAAAAGAGTTGAAAACTTGTTGTTTACAGTAGTGACAGTTGTGTGTGGTGATAGATGAGAGTGAGAAAAGTTCAACTCAAAAAAGCATTGCATCATGGCGTTGAATCAATAAAAGAGCCTGGCGTTGTGAAAAACACATAAGGGCGTGAGTCGGAGGCGTCTGTGGTGTCCACGTCATCCATTGGTTCGCACCAAGCTTTTCCCGAAAATCCCGCATGGCGGGCATTCTCTCCGAATCTCTAAGCTCCTGCGCCACACACTTGATAATCCGTCATTCACTTCACTCCTCTATGTGTACACTTGCACTTTTCTCCCCTTGGCTTCAACACCGATGATGATGTAACATTACCCGTTTTTCGTTTCATCTATAAAACACAAGAGAGTAGATATATGCATTCTCTTTTGATGCAAATATGTAGTTAGAGAAAGAGAGAGCTAGAGACGTAGACTCAAAAGCTTAAATATATGTACATATGTAAAGAGTGAGAAGCGAGTAGTGCAAATATGATATAATAGACGTGCATGTTTTCTCTCTCTAATAAACCCGGATGATTCAGAGAGTAGAGAGGCTGAAGTTCATTTCTAGTTCAATTAGTACTGGATCAGAGGTTAAATGAATACAAATATAAAACCTTTTTCATATATAGCTCACTTTGAACAAGCTCTGCATGCATACAACATTTTCATATATAGAGATTTTTAGAGATGCTCTACGAAAGCTTCTGATATTATATTCTGCTATACACTATAGCCTATAGTAGTCTGTTGAATGAAAAGCTACTAAATTATTGACACTTGCACCAACTTCAATAGAAATTACTGCAGTTTGCTTGCATTCAAGCATGATTTTGTAGCACCATATTAGTAGAGTAACTAAATGTTGATGTATATAATAGTTTTCTAAAAAATCTTTTCTACTACGAGAATTCAATACTTCTTTCACACTACATTGCTTATAGAATTATCGTGTACTATTTTTTATTTATATAGTAAATGCTCGTCGGATATTTTAAATTACAACTCAGCAGCTATAAACAAAACATTTTATTGAGCAGTCTTAGTGAAGTTTTATTCTATAGAGGTACATACTTGTGTGTATATGAATACTACATATTTTTGCCACACACAGCTTAGTTTCTCAGGAAAATTTACAACGATTACAAAAGACACTACATGCACTACAACAAGAGATGATATTCTTTCTCTCTCTCTCTCTTTATTACAAGTTGAGTAGGTAACTTAATTTTTCTTTTCTAATAGAAACTTAAAGTACTCACTTTACCAGCGGGAGACAGCTATTCTCTAAGTAATATTACTTGCAATACCAAAAAAAACTACTTGTGCAAAAGAAAGAGCCTCAGCTATTATTTTTACAATAAGCAAATGTTATTACATTATGAGCCATATTTTACAACAAAACCCTTTCGGCTGATTTTCTATTAAATTCAATTTTACGACCAAGAAAGTTAAAAACAAGAAAAAAAGTTGTATTGTGAATACTAAAGCACGTGAGAATAGTAGATGATTTTATAGACTATGATATTTTAGACAATGTGTTTAGTACTACGAGGAATTGAAGTGAAAGCAGTGTCGTTCCTGTTACCATGTATTGTAAAAAGAAGTAGACCAACAAGTCAATAAATTAAATTTTACATGAGCAGAATTGTCATTTATAAGTGTAATCGCAATGTTTGATTCAATTGAGAGATACTGTTGCACACTCGAATAACAACAAGGCAAAAACTGGTGATTTTTTATGTCATATGTATGTGCTCATAAAATTTCTAGTAGAACTTTTTTTAATCTATGAAAGGCGGCGCCTTGTCATTTTCCAGATTAGTATATTATTATGAGCATGTCATAAACAGGGAAATCAAATCGATGAGCTATATGATGATGATAATGTGCAATTTGACAATGTTATTCATACCATAAGCAATAACAACAAACAAAACCTTAGTATGTAGTTTAAAAGGCAATACGAAACTTTTAAAGTGTTTTTGAGTGAACAACACTGACTGAACAGTAATAATACAACCATACTTTCAAAACTATGATGCAAGTTGACAGTTCATAGATGTGGAAATTGTATAGGAGAAGCATTGAGACGTTTCATTTCCATCAGTTAGTATTACAATGCATTTTGAGGTAAATGATTTGAAAAACTGATATGGATGCATATTATCATTTACAAAAAGGAAAATTGAGTACAATTGTTTGCTACTCATCATACTTATTATTGTTATTATTTCTAGTGACTAGTCACCACATTGAAATGAAAGAAGAGAAGATGGGTCATCATCCTTCGACTTCATTGAGCACATCTGTATATACTCTATACTCTTTTACTCTTTTCTACTAATGATGATAATGATGATCGTTATTTTCACAGGAAAATGAAACTGAACCAACTATTACACATTATTAGCAGCTATAGCATTACGAGTTATATGAAACTTATTAAAAGCATTCATTTGGTTGGATCATCATGTCCAATTTTTTAGATTATTTTCATTATTTTGTTGTCATCATCTCTTAGGATTGCCTACAAGGCTCTAGTATATAATACAAGAGATTGAAAGAAGCAAAAAAAGTCAATTGCCTGTGTCTCATACAGTGACATTTAGTTTGTATTTATTATTGATTATAAGGTCCTGATACTTTAAGAATGTGTACAGATTGCACCAAAATGAAAATTGTAAAGAGGGAGCAAATGTATATATATATTTTGTTGCGTTTACTATATCGCCAAAAAAGGGTTGAATTGAAGTGCTTACAGTTAGTCATTGAATTGAAATTGTGGACAGAGACACGACATGGAGAAATAGAGAGATATGATGATGACGATGACTGAAAGAGTGAGAGAGTGACTGAATGCCCCTATCAAATTCAATATTAGCTTTCTTATGAAAAGGGGCTGGACCCTCAATTTTGTAGCACGACTGAACTAGTCCATTGTACTCATTGAGTAATTGGGTAGCTCAAAGGACTTCCCTTTTCATTACAACTCTCTGTACGCTGTGGTGGGCTTGTTTCTTTCTGTTGTATTTATATATTTTCTCTTGCTGCGAGCAAAAGTAGAGGTTGTGTTGTGTGTCTCATTTCTCTCCCTTTCAAGAAAGAAAAAAATCTATTCAATCTTTGTTGTTAGTTGTAAAACTGTGCAAAGAATTACATATTCTGACTCATTGTGAAAATGTTGTATTTTGAAGAGCTAATATGAAATTCTGCTAGAAATACTCAAATCTTAATTCATTTTCTTTAGAGTTAAATCCTGCTTACTTTTGGATTACATTACAATGAGTCTCTAAGCTCATATCATATTATAAAAGGTTTATCATCTTCTTATGAGTTGCCTGACACGAATGATAATTTTTGTCTCTAGTCGTATTGGTTTTTTTGTTTCATGATATCAGTCCAGTTCTGTAACACAGTAGTAGGTAGACTCTTAACTTTTGTGTGTACATATCTCTGTTTGAACTCACAGATGCAAGTGTGTGTTCAACAAGATGAGAGATCAGAGAGGATTTCCCGACTTATCAATTATTCCTTATTTCACGTCATATTATATAGACACAGTGCGTAGGTTTTCCAATCTATATATATTGCGGCAACAGGATGAGATGATGTAAAACATTAAAAAGTATAAAAGGCAACCAGCTGTTTAATTTTTGGAAATGGAATCAATTTCATTTGCAGTCATTCCGTGAAACTCTTTCAAAAGATGTAATCACATTGACTTGTATAATATGATACGAGACATATATTATGTTCATAATATGCAATGAAATCTACAACAAGAGATAATATGATTACATATAATATATGTGTAGCTTCTTTCAAGTCAAGAGAAGAGCCGACGACTATGCTCTCAATTGCTTTTTAAGAAAAAAGGAAACTTTTCTTTTATATTTCGTTTTGTTATTATTGTTTAAGATTATTCATCCGTGTATTATATGTATAACATGATGATTTGATATTCATCATCAAGTTCATGTGTCAGTTTCGGTCATATGTATAAACTTTAGGTAATATTAAATGTATTAGTTTTTCAATACTATTCATTCTATTCTTTATCTTCATCTCCCTCAAATGTACCTGAAGTACAATCACGTACTGATGACGACGTCTGACAGAGAGACTTGATTATGATCAGATTCTCTGTTTTTTATGTTTCCGATTTGATGCATCCAGTTATAAAATAAAAAAAATCTACAAATATGAGTGTTGCTAGCAATTGAGTAAAATATAATAATAATATATTAATGAAAATCTTGTCGGTTTGATATTGCAAAAAGAAATACTACTATATGATTATGAATAATAAAAAATACAGCATCAAGTGAAAGTGCTTTTAGATTGAAAATACATAAATATTTAGCAACTAATAATTATACAGTAAAGTAACTAATAAAAATGTTTTTTTTTTGGTTATTTATTTTACANTTTTTTTTTTTGGTTATTTATTTTACAGTGCGTGTTCAAGCTATCAACAATAGTATAGATGCCAAAGCAGCCGAATATAGTGCTGAATTAGCAAAACAACAACGAGAAATTATAAGACTAAAAAAGAAAATGAATGAAGAACTTGCTGCTGCTCAAAATCAAGAAACAGTCAAATCTGAACAAGAGTATGGTAAGAAAAAAATTGATTTTTTTGTATTGCTTCCATATTGATAATGTGTTCAAAATCAAAAAACATCTTTCTTCTATGTTGCTTAGTAGAGAAAAACGTTATAGAATAATGTTTGATTGCTTGCTTGCCAGTATTATTTTGTGTTAGACATATTCTCAATAATTTTTCTTTTCAAAAAAAGAGAGAGTGACATGACAGAGAAGAAGCATTCATTGAAACCAAGTTTCTGTAAAGTAGACAACTTGTAAAAAGGCTATATAATAAATATCTGTAGTGATTTCGATGAAGTTACGAGTTCAATCATATGAATTTCTTTGATGTCAACTACAAAGTTGCTCTTATGTTACGCTTCTGTGACAACCCTATCAGAAGAATATATATGACTATAGAATTTTCACTATGTGTAGTCTACTGTAGACTGTAGTTATAGTTGTAGTAAAAAAAGAAAAGGCTTAGAGCTTAGTACTAAAAGTGTATATAGAAGTTCAATATGAGTCTCTCTTTCTCTCTGTATGTTGTGTAGTCAAGTGACTGAATTGGGTGAGCTCTTGTCGCATATATATATACATATATACCATCGCTTGACTCTGACAGCTTTTCTCGGTCGACCAAATTCTCTTTCGTAGTCACTGATACATGAAGAATTCCCTTCACAGCTTGATGGCATCTATGTCTCTGTCATTTCTTCATTCTACAACACACGCCATATTACATACAAAAGTAGAGAGAGAGAAATAGAGACTTTCTCCTTCTTTTTCCATCTCACAGTCATTTCTTCTCTCCCGAACAAATTAGAATCCTTTGTACTGTCAAGAGGGAAATAGAGAAAGGAAGAAAATCCTTTTTTCCGTTGGTGACTCAGACTCAATCTCCGGATGCTGCTAGTGAAATGGGAAAAGAAGAAGTATTATAGATTATTCATGCTTACAGATTCTCTCATATGTACCTAAGTTGCAGAAGTGTTTCTGGACTGGAAGCACTATGAAACTGCACAAACTGATGATGATACGATGACATGTAATAGATAGAAGAAAGATTTGAGTAGAAGATGAAGGGAGCTCTTCTTTCCTTTTGACTGATGTACACTTTACTCTTATACGTTGTTCCATGTCTATTAAAAAACTCCTAGCTTTTTGTTGTAACGCAATTATATATCTTTGTTGACTATATAAAGAATGCTCTGATGATGATAATATGATTGAAAGAGAAAGAGAGAGAGAGAGACATTATAGATATGATGATTACAGTACAAGTGTCAAGTATTCTAAGAAACGAAACTAAAGACAGTTGTAACAACTATCATAGTTGAACTATGTACGACTATAGCTATCAGTTCCACACTTTTGGCGTCATAATTTCAGCTCATTTTTGATGACTCATGGCATCAATGTAGTATTATAATTTACAAGTTTATTATTATATGTCAGAATATAGTAGAAATTTGAACTACACATTTGTACATAGTCAAAAAAGTTCATTTCTAAAAAGAGTGAATGATATTGAATTGCATCTCATAGATTAGTACTTTATGAATAGTACGAAGTGCTATATATATATATTTCAGTTACGATCTTTCATTCGGAATGATGTCATTTTATCTCTCTCTTTCTGCTCTTTCTACTCTTTCTGGTTCTGCTAGTTAGGATATTTGAGGTAGGGAGAGGCGGAAGCCTTTTTACTAAAGCAAGCTAAAAGCTTTGATACTAATTAGAGACCTCCTGCCATTTCACAGACTTCTAATATCCTTTTTAGAAAGAAAAGACGCGTCAGAGTCAGAGCACTTAAGTCTCAATCAAATCACTAATGTTCTTCTTCTATGTTACGCAATATGAAAAATGGATTTTAGAGTCCAGATCTAAATATTCAATCTGCTTTTAAAATTACTTTTGATACTAAGAATTGCGTTCATGTATATAGACGACTTTTTCATTCATCTGTAGGAACAGATGTAGGAAACCTAATTCATTTTGTCATTGTTGTCGTAACCTTTGCTTCTACACTATATATAAAAACTAAGGTTGACTGAAGGCAAGTTTTATGACAGCAATATGATTATATTACATGAAAAGCAAGACAGGATGATGATGATGATGATGTCTGTGTGATTATCTTTGAAAAGTTGTAACATGTAACAACATGACTTTTGTTTCAGCACATTTCATAAAACATAATAATCTGACTTCTCACTCAGACGACTCACTTTTGCTACACTGCCGGCGGAAAAGTCTTTTCTCTTCTCTACTCGAAAGATAATAATAATAATAATAATAACAATATTATGGAAGGACATGAGAGACTATAGCATCGTAGATAAAAGGGCTCAACTCTTCAGTGCTCATAGAAGCATATATTTACCATCACACAATTACAACACGACTTGTGTGTGTGTGCACATCTATATATTATAGTATTACTGACTACAGAGATCATTACACATTATCAATTTTGCTCTTTCTCTATGATTCTATTCCATCATTAAATCTCTCTCATTGTCTACGACTCTGATTCCATCTGAGCATCATCATTAGTCACAAAACAGTAGTAAGTAGTGTAACATAAGAGATATAAAGTTTTTTTCTGAACATCATAACAATCAAGAAATATTTAATTGTCTAGAGCTATTGGCAAAAAAGCCGGCTTTTGGTTCTAGATAGAAAACAAGATATAGTACTAGTAGTAAGAGTAAGTTGTAATATATGAAGTTTTATTTTGAAAAAAAGGGGAATATACAACTTATAAACAAGTAAAATATACTATCACTCAGCAATGGCTTCCGTTTTCAAAGTTGCTTATATATTTTCTTGTTGAATGTCATAATAAGTACTATTAATCGTGTTTATGTGGTAAAATAACAACATATTTGTTGAGGTTATAGCTATTTATTAGAGGATAGATGCCGGCTAGTGATATTTATTTGTTATATATATTACTGTGGCATTGATGAAATTGCGAAAAGAAACATTCCAGTAGTGAGATATATGTACACCTTTTTGTAATCATGAGACTATCATCTTCAGTAAGTAGTAAAAGTAGTGAGAATTGTATTGTCTAAGCACGTACACTGACATGGAACCATGAGAGAATGTCATGTCATCACAACAATCGTAATCGTAGTTAGAGTCAGAGTAGAACGCAGTCATCAAGCACTAATTGATGCATTGTTATTATGTTGCTTTATATACATCCATGGAAGGCAATATCATTTGCTTTTATTTTATTGGTTTCCTTTTCTTTCCATTCTGATATGTAATCATTATCCTTCTCAAAGTCTACATAGTATTCAGTAGCCCTAGATTATTTGATATGATGTAATCTAAAGCTAAATATTACACACACAAAGTTAGTTATTCTCTCTAGATTCGACATGGAAAAGGATATCAAGTATTATTACGTGTGTGTATGAAAAATGAGACTAAGCTAAAAGAGAAAAATCTGGATCTTGATATGATTTCAAATTTTTTTTCATTCCATGTCTCTAGTATAAAAAATAAAATTACTCTTTGAGTTGTATGTAGTGAGAATAGTGAGTGAGAGAGGGGAAGGATTTTCTAAAAGTTGAATAGACTATGATATGAGATGATATCCATTTTATAGCAGTAGCTGAAGCTTTACTCTCTCTCTCTTTCTGTGTTGCTTGCTCTCCCCTTTTTTACAACTTGCAATAATATGTACTAATAATATCGCCGACTACTACTTCTACATATATATATATTTTATAATGTATTGTGTGGTGTTGTATATTATGAGAGTTGAGATAGTTAGATGAAGAATAAAAAAAGAAGTATTTTTATTAGTAGACGAGCGTGAGTTGATTCCGATTCGTTCGTTGTGGTGATAATGATGGTGGTAAAGTATATGATATGTAATATAGCCTCTCTGTGAAAGTAGCTTTTTTATATTTGTAGTAAAAAGCCTTTCATCGTAATAATCATCATCATAAAATGAAATTGTATGTTTAGTATTTTAATGATTTGACACGGCATTTGATGAAATCAGCTACATGCTAGACGGAAGAATGAATTTATATGAAAATGTAAAAATATATATATTTGAATGCTTTGTGTATATCTAGAGTTGGTAATAGAAACCAAAGTGAGCATATATATATATAAAGATCAAAAACCAGTCCAGGTGTGGAATACCTAAACTCACCAACCACTTGGCTTCTGAAGTAATGGATGAAGTGAAATAGTCAATTAATTCATGTGCAGAATGCAAGAATATAAATTTATTCACCAACCTTTGAATTATATTTTATGATTGAATGCTTCTTATAGTACTTCGCTATAGTTCTTTGTGGATTGTATATGTTAATTAATTAGTAATGTGATGTTTGCATGTGTAATAACTTCAGAGCGTAATAATTGATGGCTTTTACTTTCTTGCAACTGTTTTATTTATTTTTGTAATAATATATATATATATATATTTAAAATTTGTTTTTAATAGTACCATTATCGCCTCCACCAACTAATCCAAATAAGGAGCCAATTACACCTGAAAAGAAAATTAAAGCCAAGACAGAAGATCCTCCTGTATATGAAATTACAGACGATGAAGATGATTTTCTGAAAGGAAGTGATTCTGGGATGGATATTAGTGATGATGATTTTAAAGTTATTGAAAAAATTAAACATCCTAGGAAAAAAAGAAAAATTCGTAGCTCAACAAAACGAGATAGTGGTAGCAGCAGAACCAGCTTTATGGATGTTACTTGTGATGATGAAGATGATTTCAAAGCAGATTTAAAACAACAACCTCTTAGACTAAAACGAATAAATGAAGTATGTAACCGTAGACAGATTTTTATGTAATATATTAATATAATTTTTTTTAAATTTAGGAATCGCCTGAAAAGTCTTTACTAACTGAAGAATTACTTAAGGCTACGAGTTCTAATAATGAGACATTACAATATGTTCCTGAAAATAAGCTAAAGTAAGTTTTGCTTCAATTGAAATACAAAATAAATATAAATATCTTATTGATGAATTGTATTCTTCTTTTTTTTAACTTCAGAGTTCCAAAAATTTACTTTGGGACAAGAACTCATAAACAAATTGCTCAAATTACTCGTGAGCTTAGAAAAACTCCGTACAAGTCTGTGAGGTAAGAAATTTATCTCAGTAACTAATACTTTTTATACGATATGTTCAAAATCTTGATGTCAATGCAGTATAGTATTGTTGTTGCCGAAAAAATTTATGTCTATTTGATTTACCACTGTGAATGAATTTTGATCATGAGTTTAGTGAAGCTTAATTTTGTTCATTCACTCATATTCACTTTGAATATGATTCTCACTTTGACCCGCCTCACCTAGACCTAAGAGATGTAGATAGATACTAGTGAAAAGAGCACAGGATGAACAACAAAACGTGTCATCTTGTTGCCTCTTTTGTTGACAAAACGCTCTCTTTTTCTCTTTGTATCATAATATTACATGCAGACGGTATCTTCTGCAAATAATGTAATACTAATTTCTTATGACAAAACTGCTTGAGGCGGAGAGAGAAAGAGAGAGAGACCATGTATAAAAACAGTTGTAACGTCTCTTCTTCTTCTTCTATTTCTTGAATATAAAAGAAACTGGAAAGACAGAGATTTCTCCTCAAGATAGCACACCGTCTAAAGAAAATTTGTGTATATGCCATTCTGCTATTAAATCACATTTTCTTCTTCTTCTCCTTTGAGTTGTTCCTTCTGTGCTTTCGGCACTAATTTTATACGAGATGAAGAAGTAGAGAAGAAGAATGAGAGTGCAACTCTTTTTTAACTGTACATGTCAAACACAAAATGCTTTCTAAACTATGTATTTTTTGAATCGTGTAAAAATTTTCTTGTAGGAAAAATAGTTTAGAATGAGGGTTCTTCTTAGAACATATTGTTGAAAGCAAAATGATAGTATAATGCAATTTAGGCGTTTCTAAAGCTAAGGAAGTAGTGTTTTATATATAAGGAAATGTACAACAAAACGAAAAGAGAAAGAAGATGATGGTTTTTTGAGGTTTTAAAAAAGAACATTTAGCTGCTTCTTTTTCTAGTGTTTGTATGTGTGTATAGGACGTGCCTAGAAGTAATATTATATTCTGGCTGGTTGAACGCTTGTGTTTGAATAAGAGATTCTTCTTCATCTTAATGAAAAGATCTCTTCTCTCTTGGTGAGTATATAAGCTTGACTTTATCTTGTGCTTGATTCAACTCTTCGTCTCTATATACTACTACTTTTATTCTACATCTCACTGTCTGTCAATGCTTTTTCTTCGTTTTGTTGTTGTTCTACTATTTATTGTACAGTTGAGAGATAGATATAACGGTGTCTCATCATCATCATCATCGTCGTGTTTGTTTGGTACAGTCTACAACACATTCTCCAGAAGAGAAACAAATGTTGAACCCAACAAACACGCGGTTTCCCTTATTTCATCTCTCTTGTCCTTACGCTCTTGTGTTCTCTTATTATATAAAGTCTACTATATACACACACGAAGATATTTAAGAATCTCTGTTTCTCTTCTTCTTCTTCTGCCTTCTCAAACTCTTTATTCTTGTTTAATATTATTTCAATTGAGTCTTCCTCTACTCCTCCTCAATCTTGTCTATATTTATTCTTGCTATCTTTTGAGAAGAACAAGAAGATTCCTTTTCTCCTTAGAAATTTCATTTTACCCCAAGCTAAGGCAGTGATGTAGTATTATGATATTTTCTATAGTTAGATGAATAGAGCAGAGAGAAGAAGACGAAGAAGACCTTTCGTTTTGATTGTTAAGATATATTTTGTTGTCCTATTATCTAACAATAATTCACTACTGGTTTGTTGTGTTGCTCTTGTTGTTGTTCAACAATGAAGAGCCTCATGTAATTTCATCCTCTATCTATTTCTATTCATGTGTGTGACATGAGGAGTATAAATAGTATATAAAGTTTAGGTTCATTTTTTCTGCTATTTCCTTTTTTCTCTCTATTTTGTTCTCGTCATGTTCTAAAGTTTCAATCAACACACATTGTGAAGGTGAAAAAAACTGTAAAGTGTGAAGTAGAGAAATGTACATATGTTGTTCGTTGCTGTATAGAGCTCCTGTATTTATAATTATATTTTGCTAACTGTGATATATTATGCCATGACTTGTTCATTATAATATACCTTTTTAGTTTACATACAACTCTATCTATTTGCATTTCTGCATAGACAACTCTAAGAAGCGTGAAAGCTCAGCAGCTTCTTTGAATACGTTTCAAAAACCTTTGAGGAGCGAATGCAATATCTTCAGAAAATATCCTCGGGTCATCTCCTAAATTCACTTAGGTCGAACAAATTGAGAAATAATAATGAAGTGAATTGAATGAAGGCAAGAAGAAGGGCAAAAACCAAAAACATAGTTGTGAGATACACATGACTCAATAGTTGAGTAAGAAAAGGCTAAAGCCCTCAGTTTTATATAATATATGATTTTTTTATGTTCAATAGTCATTCAACCTATATTAGTGATATAATACTGCCACTATATTTAATCACCAGAGGCTTTTTTAATTGTTGACGTCTTTCTCTTTTTTATCTTTCAAATTTTAAAAGTAAACAAAAAAGTACTGTGATAAGCCTCAATATCAACAAATAATGTTGTAAAAGAAAAAAATAGAAAAGGATTGGATTAGTATCGCTGCTTGTCTACAAAAATTTGTACAAAACTTCAGAAAGAGTGACAGCTAGGTTAGCTTTTTTTCTAAATATCTTGAATAGTATTTTGTAGGAAAGTACTTCAGCTTGGATACTTTAATATGAGTTTAATGTTATATGGCATACATACATCTTTTATACTACAAGTTGTTCATCTTCTTACTAATTGTTTAGGGTTAAGAAGCTCTTCTGAGAAAACGCTCTTTATTTTCAAGAACTTGATTAGGCCTATTATATTTACAAAATATACTTTGGTCATAATTTCTAACATGACTATATGTGACATGGCACTTTCAATGAAGAAAGTTGGGATTTAGACTAGAGACTTTTTGGCCTTCTAAATATCACAACCCTTCATATCTTCTAATCTATGTAGCAGCTTATATTTTATTAATATATTTTGAACCTATGATAGTGAGTGAAAGACATAGTACTTTAAGTATATGAGCTAAGTAAGAAGAATAGAGATTGAATGTTAATTAACTCTCTTGTAGTCAAACCATAAGTAGCTATAAGTATATGCCCAAGTTTTATTGTAGTTTTATAGTATCCTACTAGCTGCTAATAGCTTTGATACTTGCACTGATTCTATTATTCCCGTGAGAATCCAATAGTCTCTACTCTTTTGCTATGAGAACAGTCGTGTTAGATTATATAGCTGTTAGTGCTACTTCAACTGTGAACTGCTAAGAGGTTCAAAGTCTTTTAGATGAATGAACAGTTATTAAATATTAAAGAAGAGAAGGAGAAGGTACAATTTGCTAAATGATATATATATATATATAGGTTCTAAGTAGTTGACATCAGAATCTATAATAAATAATATGAGAGAGAGAGAGTCAGTCTATCTGTCTGTCTGGCTATGAGTTGTTGAAACTCAATTACAATTGAGAAAGTTTCTCTGTTGATGACGAAATGACTGAAAAGAGAAAAGAGGCAAGAGAGAAAAACTTATTAGCAGCTTATTACGTCTCAAATTCCAAGTCATTTAATATTTCTTTCATTTTGCTTGATACAATTATCCAGGGCATTGAGAAAATTATATTTTGAAGACTTCTTACTAATAGATACATAGATAGATACGTTTATAATTGTACAAAAAGTTGTATAGATTTATCGACATAGTGAGAGAATAAGTTCAATTAATTTTTTACTATTTACTAATTGTCCATCTAATAATACATTGACCCAAGATAATTACATTGAGTAAGTGATGATGGTCGTACATGTGAGAATTATTGAAGTACTTTTGTGTTCTTTTCTACGTATTAGCTCATTTTCTAGTACTTTTGTCATACCATTTATAAACTTGTGTTTATCACGCTCTAATGACTTTGAAGAGATTGATTAGCCTTGTGCTCTTTGCTTATTATATTTGATGCTGTTGTTGTGTAGTATATATATAGTTTATGTGACATAATGACAAGTAGAAAGAGATATAGTAGAGAAGTTGAGCATAACCTCAAGGCTTGATATAAATCCTTTGAATTGCAATCCTTCTTTGACATTTCTCTCTTTTCTCTACTCTTCTCTTCCTTTTCTAGCCTTCCCTAGTGAACACTTGAGCTTTGAATTGAAATGAATATTACTCATTCTACTTTTTGTACTTCTTACATTTGTATGTACACACACACACATATGTCTATATATAAAGACAGAGCTTCAGGAAACATAATATGAATGAGTTTTTTATAATATATCTAATATGTATTTTTAGGTCTGTGATTTTGGCTAGTCGAGAGCATTCATGTATTAATCCAACAGTGCTGGCGAAACCTAACAAAACTGAAGCCTGTAAAGAATTGTTGGATGATGCCATGTTTGGTGGTGTAAGATAGATTTCTTTCTTTTTTTCATTAGTTAAATAAAAATTGTATTCAAAACAAATGAAATTAATGTATGTATTAATATATTTTTGTTTTATTATATATTATTCTAGTCTGGTTGCAAGTTTCATACTGCTGCAAGAAAATTTGCTACTTTTGAAAACTTGCCAAATTATAGTATTTATCCAGGATATGATTTGGAACAATTTGTGCAAGGTGCATCACTAGTAAGAAATAGATTGTGACAGGAACTATATTTCTATATTAAGCAAATTTATTAAAATGTTGATTTTTTTTATGTATTTTAGGCTGATGCATGTCCATATTTTTCATTGAGACATCTAATGGCTGAAGCTGACATAGTATTTTGTCCATACAATTATCTTGCGGATCCAAACATTCGTAAAAGTGTAAGAAAATTTAAATATTGTGATATTTAAAATTCAACTCTGTAATAATGCATATTTGATTATTTTTTTTATTCTTGCAGATGGATATAGATTTAAATGGCCAAATTGTGATATTAGATGAAGCACACAATATGGAAGACATGTGCCGTGATTCTGCTGGTTTATCTCTAACTCATGATGAAATGAGAAATGGAATGCAAGATTGTGAAAAATTGGCTGCTATGAATATTGAGCCATATGCTAATGCTGAATTGGTAAGCTGTAAAATGAAAATTTTCGGCGACTACTATTTCTTTTCAATAAAGTAGAATATACTATATATATAATACATAGTAAAATAGAAGGGTGGATTACATAATAGACACGTCTAATCAGAATTTAGAGTGACAGAACTGATACTTTAGAAATGCATAAGCCTCTGTGGGAAAAGGCTCTTCTTGTGATGATGTGATCTGTGTAGATATAAAAAGGGTGAGATAGAAAGAGAGGAAAGAAGAATAAAGTAAAGAGAGAGAAAGAGATTGAGTTCCAAAATGAAATCGAAATGAAATGATGAGTCAGATACACAAAATCCCAAATTAAATGAACCTTTTTATATAGGTATATAGATATTGTACTAAAGTACTACCACCGTATATGATTCAACAACGAGTGTTCGCTCATGCTTTTCTCCTTTTAGAGTTTTCTCTCTCCCTTTATTTCTTTTTTCTCTAGTATATATTCTCTCTTTTTTTCGGGTCAAATGAAATTTGTTGAAATCCCAACGGGTATTATCTCCATGACAAGAGAACTTCACTAGTGAAGGAGGATATTGTTTCCAATGTGATACGATAAAATTGGGGGAGAGAGAGAGATTGTCACTTGATTCCATTTTTGTTGTACAAAATGAAAAGTATTTTTTGTCCTAAAGCATGCGTCATATAAGTTTTGGAAATAAATGAAAATGGCTATATATATTTTTTTTATACTTTTAATAGTGCAAATTATTGTCATCTATGATGGGTTGGATGGATCAAGAAACAAAACAAAATTTAAATAGAATTGACTCTGATGCGGATGGAAAATTTTTCTCTTCTACTGATTATGTTGCATCAACACATGTTGTTGGAATAACTGAGCAAAGAATAGCCAATTGCAAAGTAAGTAAAATAGAAAATTGTAGTTTTAAATAACTTGACGAATTTAATATATGTTAATTAATTAAAATTTTATTTTTTTAAATACGAAATAGCAATATCATGCCGCATTAAATGCACACAGAGAAAATGAAATTGACAGGCAGAAAGAAAGAGGAAGTGAGAGAGGAAAACCAATGATATCAAGAACTACTTTGGGAACTGTGGAGAAGATAATAAGCATGTTTACAGAAATCATGAAAAATGGTGGAACTTGTCGTGCTGATTATAGAGTTGCTCTTATTCGAAAAGTTGATAGAACTAGAGGCAGGAAAGGTATCCAACATAATTTTCATTTGTATCTTCATCTTTGGTGTATGAATCCAGCTATTGCTTTCAGTGTAAGTCTGCTAGATTATTTTATATCATATTGTTTCTATTTTGATTATTATTTTTGTATTTTAAATATAATTTAGTATATGAAAGATGCTGCTCGTTGTATTATTTTAACATCTGGAACTCTATCTCCAATGCAGTCTTTTGAATCAGAACTGGGATGTGAGTTTAAATTAAAGTTGGAAGCAAGTCATGTCATTGACAAGCGACAAGTAAGTTTTTTTTTGTATAAATAAAAAGTTCTTACAAGGTAGTGAAATATTGTAATTGTCACAGATATGGGCTGGTGTTGTTGGAGCTGGACCTACGAATGTCAATTTAGATGGTTCTTACAAATCTAATCAACAACATAATTATCAAGATGAGTTAGGTCGTCTGGTCAATATTGTTTGTCATAAAATGCCATACGGTGTTTTATGTTTCTTTCCATCATATAGATTACTTTGTCAATGCAAAGACAGGTATATAAGTTATAATTATTATATTGGTATTTGAATTTGTTTTGTATAATGTAATATTTTTTTACAGGTGGGAGGCAACTGGTATGTATAATAGAATTTCAGAAGTCAAACAAATTTTTGAAGAACCAAGAAGTGGTGCTGAACAATTTAATGATGTGATGCTTCATTATTATAATGCAATTAAAAATGCTGAACTTGCTAATGTAAGTGGTTGTATTATTATATTAAAGAATTGTAATAATTAGTAGTATATTTTCTGTTATACAATATTAGGCAGGAAAAATAACTGGAACAACTTTAACGGGTGCATTATTCCTTGCCGTTTATCGTGGGAAAGTAAGCGAAGGGCTTGATTTCGCAGACAATAATGCAAGAGCTGTGATATGTATTGGAATTCCATTTCCAAACTTTGTTGACAAACAAGTAGAGTTTAAAAGAGATTACAATGATAAGAATCGTCCTAGAGGACTACTATCAGGTCATCAATGGTATGAGATACAAGCATTCAGGTTAGTCACCATATATCAGTTTTATTTAATTATTAATTTATTTATTGATGAGATGTAAATATTCACATTTAAAAATTTTTTTATTAGGGCTTTAAACCAAGCTCTTGGGCGTTGTATTCGTCATCGTCATGATTGGGGAGCAATTATGCTTGTTGATGATCGTTTTAATAAAAACAAATTGTACACACAATGTTTATCTAAATGGGTTCGCTCTTCGGTAATGTTATATACATTATATACATATGCTCTTAGATATGTTTATATTGATTGTTTTTCTTTCTTCATTTTTGTCGATAGATAATTCATTATAATAAGTGGGATCTTGCAGAGTATGATTTCAAAGAATTTCGAAATAACATGATTAAATATCCACCAGTACCAATACCTCCAGTGACATCTCCTACTGCGGCTGAAGACTTGAATATATCTGCTTTCAGTACGAGTGATATGAGTTTAGCAGAGACCTCAAGAGAGGGTATATAATATAATCAGTTTTTGAGTATTATAAATTGAAATTATTTACTTATTACGTATTTACTTACAAATTGTTGTTTATCTAAATACTATTATACAACATGATTACGGTAATATATAACATATAATAATAAGAATTTTTTGTAAATATTAATTAAAAAATCTAAAGGCACTACGTCTACTTTGTCTATTTATTGTATTGACTTCATCTCTAACTTTTAAGTGACCATTATCAATTTTAGAACTTTCATATGTGAAAAAAGAGTCAATGTTCTCATCTTTGGTTTGATGATTATTACTATGTTGAGTATTATTCAAGAGCAAAGGGTTGTTTAAAATAAAATGGTTTCCATGGTTCATTAGTTACATTGGAAAATGCCTTTTCTTCTTCTTCTTCTTCGTCTTCAGTAGTAATAGAAGGAGAAGGTGATCTTACTAGCTCAATAAATAGAATAGCTGCAGCAACAGTGATTCCTACGAATAAGAAAAGAAATGCTGTTCCTGTTTCGTATCTGTAACATAAATATTGTTGTCATTAACATTTAAGAAAAGACATTATTATTGTACCATTTATACACTTACAGACTCATTGGAATAAATGCATCAGACCCTTTGACAGAGCAAGATGATTCAATGCCCCACCATCTACTAAATAGTCTTTTCATTTGTCCTGTTTCTCTTAATTGAGCAACTCTAATATATTTTAAAATAATGTATACTTTTCTAGTTTTATTTTTAATCATTTAAAATATTGTAACTTTCTATAATACCTGTGTGAAATGGCATTAGCAAAAGGTAAATTTTTTTGATATCCCATATAACCAAATCCTGAAAAATACTTTCCTGGTAGCCAAGCATACGAACTGGACAATAATTATAAGAATTTAGGCATATACTTATTTTGATTTGAAGTAGAGAATATTTTTTACCAATTGCCCTTGATAGTAAATGAAGGTATTAAATCTCCAGTGAAAAATACAAAATTTTCAGTGTATGTTCTATTAACTCCTTCTTGAAAGCCACTGACATATTGATTCTCTTCATTCAATCTAACAGCTAAAAGTTTCATTTCAGTTGCCTTAGATTCCTAGAGAGAGAGATAACAAAATTGCACAAGAGGTTCATTGATAAGTAAAAATTGAGTCAGAAACTAACTTTAACTTTTTCAATAAAAGATGAGCCTTTAACAAGTCCTATTTTCCAATTACGATTACTAACTAGATCTGTCAATGATTTAAAAGGTAGAGTGTCAGTTGTTGCAGCCAGAAATGAAGTTAGGACAGCCGTATAGCTAGCATAGAGGCAAACACCAAGAATCCAAAATGAGCCAAGGACCATTCGATAAGGAAATCCTTTGATAGTTGTATGTTCCACTTGTCCTACATTGATGAGCATCAAAGAAAGAAGAATGGAAATAGTGTAAAACAACATTGATTTTACAGTACACAGAACGTTTTACATATTACATGACATGTGCTATGTGCACAAGTATCTATAATCTAGATTCTACTTAGAAGTATTATTATCACATTTCTTGTTGAGTGAGTGAACTGTAACAACATTCTAGTTTTAAAGTGCATAAAAAAGTGAGCTGGACAAGTTTACGTATCAGCAATTTTGAACAAAAAGAGCAAAGAAAAAAATCAAAACAAAAAGGCAAACACCTAACCTTTACCGACGAAACACATTGATAGAATCCAAGCTGAGTTACCAAAACCAAATCCGGGCGTTGTCTCAATCACACGAAAGTGAATGAGGAGAACTAGAGTAGCAACACCTATGATAATGATATACGTTTTCTAATATATATTTCAGTACCATATAGTATAGTATCATTTTACCAAGAATAATCATAATTGGAATAGCTAGCCATATTTGCCACATAAATGGTCTAAGAATTAAGTAAAATAATTAAATTAATTAACAAGACAATTGCATATATCACTTTTACTCTTCTGTATGCAATTGATTGTACCTGAAATACCTGTGTAAGCAAAACAAATAATTAAATACAGATTATTTTAAAGTGTAACTTTAGAATTTTATGTTACATACACTTTCCATTTCAATTCTGAGTTATGTCGATCTCTTCGGATCAGAAGACGTGTCTGAAAGAAATATTATTCTATTATACTTGGTTCTTTTCAACAAATGAATATGTTTTTATAAAAATGAGTGTACCGAACTATATTCCACTGGTGGACTAAAGTCGATTACAGTCTTTCTTGAGGTAATCAGACTAAACGACATGACAGCCATTTCTACTTCCTACATTACAGAAGAAAAGATACACATACATATGTAAAATATGTAAAGATAAAAATTCACAAGAGCCGATGTTAATACTGCTCCATAATCCATAATTTATTCGAGTTGGAGCCTATAAAAAGTTATATGCGAACATATCAACCTGTCAACTTGTAATATCAAAACTCTCGTGCTTGGAGCATAAAAAAGTTCAACTCGTTCTCAAACACTTTTCAAAGAATCTTACTTCTTGAATCAAGAAATAACTTGGAACTACTACTACTAGATACACATACATAACATTGAATATTTAGCTGAGACTTTATGGCTTCGAAACAGAGTGTGAGTATAATATCAATATGTGATATTGAACAAATTTCTTTAACTTATAAACTCTTAAATTAGAAGCTGTAAGTTCATATACTAACTTTTCTTTGAAGCATTCCAACCATTCCAGTCCAATTTCCATTGTCATCAGATCCAAATGTCTTGTCAGGAGGTTCCATAACAGTATACCTATATAATAAGAGTTACATAAAGTGATAAAATATACGACTTCACACAAAGTTTTTTAATCCAGCTTAGAACACACATGAAGTCGTTTTGTATTTTTCTAAATGTAGTCTAAAATATCAAAAGAAAAGTGTAGTAGCTTCTGAATGAAATCTTGTGTGGAAGTAGGCACATGTGTTTGTGTGTTTATAAAAGTAAATAAATGTTAGTTCTTTGGCTCAAGATAAGAAGAGTAGAGAGAATCTTTGTCAAAAGAAAAATGATTTATAGTTCAAATTACGTGAAATTCAACTGCCAACTAATGGTATTCAGAATATCAAACAAGTAGCCACTGCCTGTTGTCACTGTCTCATTTCTATCCAGATATACGACTGGAGGTCCCTGAAAAAAACATATAAAAAGAATTTTTCTAGTCGCAATAATTTAACTAAGAATACTGTTTAAAGTAGAATATTATATATATATGTATATAGCATATACCACAGATATATAGAGAGAGCCTATTTATAAATGTCTTTTAAATCCCTGCTTAATTAATTGAGAAACGACAATTAGAAGTAGTTCCACAGAAATATTGTGGCAGTTTGATGGGCAATCTGTCTGATAAGCACTCAATATAATCCACTTGTTGACATTTTGACATTTAATGCATCTTTTTGTTATCAACAAGTATAAAAGTCAAACTCTCTCTCTATAAAATCAATGTCACTCGTGGCAAGGTCTGCATTGACTGTCTCATTTATTTACTAACCAACCAAAACGAATCACTTTTATGAATGAATCATATTGAGACGGACGGTAGTTAATACATTTTGTGTTATCTTATAACAGCCTGTTTATTTTGATTTAGAGACATATTGTATTACATAACATTGAGCTTTATGCTAGATCTTAGAAAAAAGAGCATTAGGAAAAAAGTGTGATTCATTTGAAAAGTGAGAAGTTGTTAATGTTCTCTCAATATTTTCTTTCTTTTCTTTCTGAAACTTGTGAGAAGATTTTAGTGAAATTGAATATCTGTATGTAGAGCACAGATTCACTCAAGATAATGGTAAAGTGATTCTTTATTCTTGCAATAAAAAGTTTGCTACTTACCAAAACTTTGTCTTTTCATACAGCATACATACAATACATACTATATGTATACTAATTCATAATATACATTATAAAAAAGTTACCTCAACTGAAGTCATTCGTAATTTAAGTCCTTGGAAATCATCCGGTCCTTTTAGCTTATGAACGTCAATACTAACATCGTCCTCATTTTCACTCCAATGTCCAACATCATTTAAAATGACATTCGAACTTGTAGCAATACCATAAACATCAGTGATGATAATAGATGAGTTCCTAGGTAAAGCTAGAGTCCATTTATAATTTACACTTTTCTTTGGTCGAAGTTGCTCTACAACAACATTTGATGAGTGAGCTGAAGAAGCCAGAATAAGAATAGGTTGAAACTGTGAGTAATTTGCAGTAAGGAATTTCGGACGAACAAATGTTGAGTCAATTGTCATATCATCAACTAATAACTCTACAGCTGGATATAAAAAATGAAGAGCTACAATAGGTTGTCTAGTTGAAACATTAACTAGCCCTTCTAGATTATTATATGTGGAATAATTCGAGGCACAAGATGCATAAATGTCATACGTAGGATGAAGTGCTAGTGACTCTTTGAAAAATGAGCAAAGTGAGTCATCACTCACTGGAAATATTAATGTAATATTTTTCCATTGCAATCGTCGACAATAAGCTTGAAGGAATTTGATATAGAACTCTAGCATTCTTTTATTTGTCTCAACAATTGTTGTAGAACTTAGATGAACTCGAGATGATGAAATAGCTGAAGATTTTAAATTAGTTAGTTGATAAGGTCGTAAACCAATTGAGACTGATGGTCCAAAAGCTACGATTCTGAATGTATCATTAGAGAAATTGAAAGGCTTTCTATTTCTTTGCAATAAATTCTGTTCATTATTTCCACCATCGGCACTTTGCAGGACAAATAATATAAGAAAAAGAAGCAACGTTGTTCTTTTTTGTGCCACCCAAACTTGTGTAAATATTTCTAAGAGGATTGTAATTAACACTTGTATCACTTGAGAGCACACAATTAAATTCATTTTGTATATAGCAAATTGCCGTAATTGTAGAAAAAGTATAAAGAAAAGAAATCAGTTCCAAAATTCAACAACATATCTGTTAGACTTACAAATTCTTACTGAAGAGTTGTTGATGTAAATCCACCAAGTAATTTGTTTTTAGAAAAAGTCCTAACTAAAGAAATTTCCTCAACAGTCATTCTTCTTTCACAAAAGCAATCAGATAGCAGACGTGTGTTATTTGTTTCTTTTCATTTTTCTCTTCCTTCAAAAGAAATTATGGAACTCAAAGTACCACTTCACTCTTTCATTCTTTACCTTATTTACAGTCTAATACACTTTCTCCCATTGAGTCCAAGTAACAGACGAATATATATGTAGGCCGAGTTGAATAATGTGTGGAAGAATGATTGATACTGTTTACAGCGAGCATTGTGCTCATTATTCTTTTTGTCATGACAAATGATACTATTATCACGTTCTGTAATATTTATAAAGTAAGAAAACTCAAAATATTCAACCAATAAAAAATGTTGTGGAGAAAGTATATGGTTGTCTCAACAATATATATATATATATATATACTTATAAAAGCAATGTAACCTTTTCATCTGAATGTCGCCTACATAAAAATCTTTCTAAAGGCTATCACCACAAAAAACTACTCAGTATTGACAGTTTTTCTTTACGTTACAAAACACGTTTCTTTGGCCAGATTCACTAGTGGAATTATGACGTACATTATTATATAGTATAGCAGCATATTGTAACTTACTGTGTCATACGTGTAAATGAAGAGCTTTATTGAGGTAGTATGAAAATTTTATATATGCACTTTACAATGAATCTTAGACATTGGCAATGAAAAAGAAAGGATTGACGTTGTAATTTTATGTAAGTTGAAATGCATATGTTATTTTTTATTCATTCACTACTACAATATTACATATATGATTACATGATTACAGTTTACAATCATTGCTACAAAATCGTATCCATTGCTATATATATGTTTGCCTTGGAGTGGAGTTGGGTTGTTAAGTTGGACGCAATAGATAACAATGACACTCATTACAGTTTGCTTATAGAAATCAACGAGACTTGTCACAAGTAGTTTGAGGATATGGCTTATATTTACATTTAGCTCAGGAAAGTAAACAGAAGAGGAAATGTATTATAGAGTCTCAACTATACAAATTATTTAGCTATAGTCTAATCTTGAATACTATATACTTCTATTTTCTTTTAGTTCATGATACAATATATACACAAATATATTTAATCTAAATTGCAAGATTCCCATATACTACATTCTCATGTTTTCTTACTAGTTTCACTAAACAGGTACAACGTATTCCAGTCTAGCGACTTGTTATTATAGTTCGTCATATTTTTTTTATCATCATCTATATCTGTAAATGTATACATTGCTCTGTTTTCCTACACATGTCAATCTCTGTACAAAATGTTCTACTTGCATTGAATTATGGGTAACTCAAAATTAATTAGTTCATGCCTCAACATCTTAAATCTCAACTGTACTCAACATAAAAACTCTAGGAAAAGACATTACAGTTAATTTCTAGATTGCATTCAACAAAAAGGATTATATTCTATAATATTTAACTTAAGTCATTCTCATCACGAGCATTAAAAAGAAATGTTTCAACACTATGACTAATATATAATGAACGTGTCGAAGAATGACTATATGCGTAAGTAAGCCATGAATAAATTGCCTATAGTTATACCATGTCTTATTAGCTTTCGTAGTAAAGTATAAAAAACTCAAATAGTAAATATTATGTAAGAAGAAGCATAATACACTTTTATTAGTTCTTTGCCTTTGGTTTTATGTTTAAATATATATGAGACGATGAGGCATTATATATACATTTTTACTTGCATTTCATGGTTCATAACCTACATCTTAGTACTACATTAACAGAGAGAGAGAGAGAGTATATGTAAATAATGTTGGGGCAATATGCTCTTCAACGTTGGGCTTTAGTATTATATCATTATCACTGAAGCTCAGAGTATGAAACGAAAGAGTACAATTTTACACATAACGTAGTAAAGTGAGTGTATATCATCACTCAGAACACAATTTTAAAGCCATTACAAAAAAATGTGAACACAAATCATTAATACATGAATGTAACAAGCTCAATAAGTTGAATAACATAACAAATAAGTTCATATCTTTTTTCATTTGAGATTTCGTTTTGTATAATACGTTTAAATAATCAAGTATAGTCTTTTTATTTTAAAGATTAGAATATTATATTATGAGAAATTAAGTCGTTTTAAATATATATAAACTAAATTAATTAATAACAAAGTTGTCATTATTGATTCATTCCGCTGTTATATAAATACCATCAGTTAATCATATAGTTGATGACTTTATTTTCCGTGTCTTATCATAAAGTGGAATATTTTGTTGTATTGATGGCAGTGAAATATGGAGTAGAGATGAACAACCGGTTAAAAAGGAACCTTGAGTACCTCTGTGCTCCTCATTGTAATATACTAATTAATAAAATTGCTCAAATAATATTTCCTGAGAAAACAAAATTAATCAATATAGTAAAGAATACAAGAGTCTTATCTGTTAAGTACAATTTTGTATCTATGTATATATCAAGTTCAGTACATTTTTTTACAAAGATGACATAAAGCTTTCTTAAGAACTAACTTTTTAGATCTAGCTATTAAGGTTAACACTCTTAAGAACTACAATATCAAATCCTAGTAGCATTGCTAATGATGATACACCAAAAAGAAAGCACTGGTCATGATGCCAACTAATGTTGTAGATAGAGTAAGAGAAGAACTGGAGGAACTTTGACTTTTTCTACTTCCCTTATTACCAACCATCATATTTGATTCTGTGAGACTTTGTTGACTTTGCTGTTGTCCATTGCTGCTAGTTTTATGATTTTCTCCAATGAAAGAGCTATCACTTTGCTTGTTGTCATGATTGTGATAATTAGTATTAGAGTCATCATGTGACTCTGCGTCCCAAATTTCTTTCTGAGGCTGAACATGTTTTTTGTCTTTGCTACTGCTGCTACTCTTATCACTAATATAATGTTCTGAATTAACTGAGAGATGCTCATTATCCGCCTTGTCTTGGTGACATTTAAAATCGGCGACATTTAGCTCAAGAATGTGTTTGCTATTCTCGAATGCATATGTCGTTGTTTCTTCTACAGAAACAAGTGATGCGACAACATTGACATTTAGTTCAGTGCTACTGATGCTTGTTGCTCTTCGTCCTCCTTCTTCAGAACTCACCTTTGGTTTGTGAAATAAGTCACATTGAGTAGCATCCAAATGTCCCTTGACACTTTGACTCTCTGTTTCATTATACAATTTTTGAATCCATAGTATTCGACAGTCACATATGAAACGATTTCCTGTTTTAAAAAAATATCAAAATATTTCAGTATATATTATTAGCCATTATTTAAGTAATCTGATATTATAGTAAAGACATACAGCTTATTTCTTTTTATTATTTATACATTGCATACGCTTTTCTTGTCTCCCTTCTTGCTCGAAGATAAAAAAGGAAATGGAAAAATGCTTGCATTTACTTTCATTGTAGGTTGACTACTACTACTACTACACTGATTCCATTTTAATGTGCAGTATAATAATGTAATGTATTCTTTATGAGAGAGTGAGAGAGAGAAAAAGTGATTTACGATCTCGTTGGGTTATAAACACAGTCTCAAAAGTCATTTCCATAAGTAGGGATTTTGCATACGTGTGCGTAGCTGCGTAGCATTGACATTGAAAGAGAAGTCGTTTACTCAACAACTTGGCTATAGATTTTCATCATTTCAAACATCTAAAACTCTCTCTCTCTCTACTCTCTTTAGTCAACTAAATAACATTTCTCTCTTCCTTTAGAGAGTTACACATCCCATCAGTTTATGTAACAACCCATAAATATAGGGCTGATAAAACTTTCTACTAATAACAGATTGTAATGTGAGTGATAATATGAAATGTAAAAAGATCGATTCTAAATACAAAAAGTGAGAAAATCTAACTCGTTTCTACAAATGATTGCAAAGTACATTGCATTGTAATTTTCTTAAGAATGTGCAAATATTATATTTGTAGTAACAATATGATGTGAAAGATAATATTGACAGATATAGAGGACAGTAACAGTGTTAATAATAGCCCTTTAGGTAAACTTTTATGTAGAATGTATATTGACATAAAATACTTTTTCCTCTTGAAGAAGATATTATTACTAAAAACGCTGTATTACTATTGCAAATTGTTGGATATATGTATATTTTATTCTAAGTAAATATTGACTCAGATATTTGTTACCTTCTAGCATAAGTTGCATACTGACATTCTTCAAGCTATTATAAATAGGCTGTGCTGTAGTCCAACTGAAAGTCTCAAGTTGATTGTCTCCCAAATGAAGATAGTGGATTTTATGTAAATTTTTAAATGTTTGATCATACAATTTGACAATATGATTTGACTTGAGATTTAATTCTCGAAGTACTTTAAGTCCTGCAAATGCCAATGGAGCAACAGCTACAATTTGATTTTCAGACAAATCCAATTCTTCTAATAATGGCATTTCAGCAAAAAGATAGTCTCCAAGGAAATCGATGGTATTTTGTTGTAAATGAAGTTTCTTTAGATTCTGTAGTCCTATAAAAGCATCTCGTACAAGAGTAGTTAAGTTGTTACTATGTAAGTCCAAATGTCCAAGACGAGTCAACTGTACAAAAGCTCTGTCATGTATAGTTTCCAGGTGATTTCTATCCAAATACAATCCACTAAGTTTTGGTAAATTGACAAATACATCACGTTGAATTTCAGAAATTAAATTATCTCCCAAATTGATTTCAGAGAGGTTGGCCATATTTGCAAAAGAGTTGAGAGATAGAGCTGTAATGAGGTCATCAGATAAAATCACTTGTGACAATGAGCTAGAGTTGGCAAATGCATATGATGAAATCACATCCAATTTACTCATTTTTAAACCGAAGTAGTAGAGATTTTTCATCTTACTAAAAACATTGGAAGGAATTAAGTAGTTTAATGCTCTCTCAGGTCGTACTCGAATTTCAAGGGATTTTGTACCAGTTTGAGTAGCTAGTGCTGACCAAATAACATCTGACTGATTAATTGAAGACTTCATTGTTGGCATTATGTAATAAGAGCAACGAATATCTTCAACAGTATTTATTGCTTCATTAGTTTCACATATACAATAAAATCCACGCGTTCCATCCAGATTACAAATATCATCATGTGAAGAAGACTCTTCAGCTGAAACTGTTGAAGAAGAAATGACCAACAAGAGAGCTGCTAGTAATGTTAAGAATCTGAACTCTTTTGTCCATTTTATAATTGTTCCTTGTCGCTTCATCGCAATTTCTTTTCTTTTCACATGGTGATGATGAATTCTACAGCAGCTGCAGATGCGATCCATGTCCGGAATGTTATTATTCTGAGAAGAATTCATAGCTAATATAGTTGGAAGAGGAACAAGTGTTGAAGTTCAGTCTAGTCCTCTTAACTATTCTCCAGGATTCTCTGTTAGAAAACACAAACAAAACCGTCCATTGTTAATATTTTTTGTCAACTCAATTTATTCTTTTCAAGACGAATCTCTGTATATACTAATTTGTTCCAGAGTGAAAGCATATAGTGAAGCTATTGTGTAATGAAAAGTGTCATTGATAATAAACAGTATTTATTAATTGTTCTCATGTTTTCAACATTAGACAGTTGTACGTGAGCCACTATGTGAATAAATATCTTACATTTTTGCAAATCCATTCATCAAGTTAGTTTTTTCTTATATATATCTGTCCTGTCTGCACTAAAACTATTTTCTTTTTTCTATAACATTGCATATAGTTTCTCTTTTGCCATGTTTCCTTTTACACTCACTATCATGTTCCGCCCTACGCATTTTCTTGGCAAAAACTTTGGTCTATAGTAGGAAACACAATGCGTATAGATATGTGATTCGTATTCGAGTAGCGAAAAAAGCTTGGAGATGGAAAAGAAGGATTATGTATGTACACTACTACTTTACGTTTACAAGCAAGTTTTGAAAGACTCTACTATGCGAAACAAGTACAACACAATTTTTCTAAGTTGAGTGTTTAATTAATTTCAGCAAGCATATATACAAATAGTCTTTTCTCTCTATCGTCTTTTTGAAAGTGCGTTTTATATAGTCAGTAGTAGTACAGTAGCAAACCATAGATTCACTTGGTCTTTTGGTTTACTTTTATCCCCAGTTTGCACTTGGGGCGAGTTGTCTAACATATACATGAATTCTACCTATATTACTATAGTGAGCATATAGTTGCTTAACAGCATTTACAAAACTTTGGGGATATATGTAAGCCAAAAATGAAGTGGTTTTTAGTTTACTATTGTAGACTACGTTTTATCCAGCTCTCTGAATCTTTTCTCTTCTCTTTGGTTTAGTTGATATTTTGAGTTGATGACTATTAACTTGGTTTCACTCTTGTCTACGCACTCTTGAGAA
>VCNE01008866.1:0-11823 GCA_009869805.1 Oncopodura yosiiana
TGAATGAATGTGCATGGGAAAGAACAAAGCTGCTACTGTTTGTTTTTTTTTGTGGGAGAGTAAATATAAGAGGAAACCATATAAGGAAAAGAACTTTTTAAAAAGACGTTGCAGTTAACAATAAATTAAAAGGTAGATGCACTTTTTACCTTATGGCACGTGAAGCCAAAAAGTAAAGTTTTTATATAAAAGATAAATCAAAGATAATACGACAACAAAGCAAAATAAATTTTTTTCTTGTGGTGGTAGTTCATTAGTACAACTTACCACAGTTTCAAGTTCAGCTTTGTTTAAGTTTGCATCCCACTGTACAATTTTTCCATCTTTGCCTCCTCCAGTTAAAATTTGTCCATCTCTCATAGCTAAAATGCTAAAAATTGGTCCTTCATGTGCACCACGGACCATTTTTGCAACAACATTTGTACCACGGGCCCAAATAAATATATTTCCAGAACTATCTCCAGAAACCACATCTCCATTAGTTGTAAAAGCTAAACAAGTGACATATTTTGGTTTATCACGATGATCAAATACTCCAAGTTTCTTGTACAGTACACATCCTTCAAAACGACCAAAAAGAAATATGTCCCTTGCCACAAGAGATTATAGCATTCTTATCCAAAGGATGAAATTCCATTGACACAACTGTATCTCCAGAACATTTATTTTCTGCCAACTTTTGACCTTTATCTCCTTTAGCCCAATCCCATACACTTATATTGTGATCATTACTCTCATCAATAACACAAAGCAAGGCGCCTCCATCCTATAATAAAAATTAATACAAATAAGACTAAATTAAATTTAGATTAACAAGTGAGGTCATATTAAACAGATATCACTAAGCGGTATCATGTTCAACATGTCATTTTATCTTTATACCACACCGAAACGACAGACAAAAAGGCAATACAAGAAAATGGTCATGTTATACAAGAAAGATACGTCATGTCATTATCATATAAAAAATTACTAAAAAGGAAAAAGAGAACGTGATAATGACAAAAACTCAATTTGATTCTATATATTTTATTTTTATATCTATAAGATAGATGTAACAAGTCACTGTCTTGTCTATCATTGAAAAATAAATTTTCTATAAGAACTTACAGCTTTTGAGAATGACAAACAGCATATGGATCTTTCAAAGTCTCCTAGTCCAATGACATGAAGTGTGTGTAAAGAGACGCTGTTCCACACTCGAACATGAGTCTAAAAAAGGAATAGTCAGACAGAGACAAGATTTGCAATTATTGTTTATTATTATAAGATATATAGATAGAGTCCTCATTATTTTAAATGATGTAAGGACATTGACAGTCATATGTCACTATCATATGATGATTGTTGACAACATTGTAAAAAATCGTATGTCTTAATTTATTCCTTACTTTGCCATCACGCTTCTCATGACCTGCACACTGACCCGTTGCAACAATCAACTTGTTTGGGTGTAATGCCATGCTGAAAATAGACAAGAATATCATTATTATTAGGCGAGACAATTTTTTTTGGTATGACACGATATATCATCTATGCAACCTTGATAAAGAATAAAGTGATTATCAAAAATAATTATTGAGCATTTTTCTCTAATTTGGACTACAAATTAATGTCACAGCACAGATGTTAGAAGTAATGACAATTGTTTTGCTGAAGTAAACGCTAATCGCTACATGTCCGCCTATATATATTGCATAAACTAGTGACAATGGCTGTGACAGCAAGAGTGCAATACAATAGAAGGATGTACAATTCATATAATAAAATCAAGTACCACCATTCACATAATTTCTACTGCGGCATTTCATTTTTGACAATATGACGGTTTTGAAACTCAGGAAAAAATCCTTTAATTTAACAAACTGTTATTTTCTCACGGCAATCTCAAACTCTTCATTCATAATGTCAATGTTACAGTAATTTAAAATTTACTTATAGTATGTAGTGCTGATGATTACTCTTGAAAACGTGTTGAATTCTAAATACACGTATGCACATAAAATCTAACCAAGTGTAACAGCAAAACTCAATTAGCTCTCAATTACTTTTCTCTTATATCATAATGAGCTACAAGTTTACATTCGTGTTCATTCTCCATGAAAATCAAGTCGTTTAAAATAGTTCTTATATATGTGATAGTAATATTGTAGGTCATTTGCATAATTGTACTAAGAGAGCTACCTTGAAGGTATTTTAGTTATGCATGCATATTAATTCCTTTCAATAATAGTAAGTTACGTGTGAGTTAATAAAATAAACAATGAAAATACTCAACACAAGAAGAAGAAATGAACTAGATCATAAAATATGTAATAAGTAAAGTGATACAATTCACAATAAAAAAGAAGGTAAAGGTCAAGTAATTTTAAATGTATTACAGGATATGCAAATTCTTCATTCTATCTAAATATTCCGGATGTTAGTAATAATTAAAAAATACATTAAATTACCATTTGACATCATCTGTATGTCCCAAATAATGCCTTTGTTGTTGTTCTTCAATGTTGTACAAAACGACAACTGCTGCCATAAAATAAACCAACTCTCCTGTAGGTAAATAGTACAGATTGCTCCTGCAGTCTCGACCTCGGTACCCATAGCTGAAAATGAATGTAGAAAATAGTTTTTAGTTAATTTATAACAAAGGTGCAAATTGTAAAATAGTGTCAACTAGAAAAGAGTGAGTAGAGCATGCAATTTCTTTCACGCTATGTAATTTCATTCTTGTTTGTTTTTCTCACAGTTGGTAAAGAAAACTCACACTAAGTCAGTGACCAAATTATGCCTAAAAGAATTCAATGTCACCATCATTTCACATGATGCATTCTTGTTCTACTACATATAATGACTTTGAAATCTGAGCTTTGCCAAGAAATAAAAATCTGTACTACATTAGGTATATGAAGTGTGCTACAGAAGATAAAACACGTAATAAATGTAACATACAAAATAGTACATGTTTTACGTAGCATTATGATTTATCTCATTCATTCATACATTTGTAAGATGAGATTTTATTGCTTTACACTACATTTAATGAAGAAAGTATAAAGAAGTATAGAAGACACTCTTATAAAAATAGAAATTATTACTGTACTCTTATGTTTGAGTTTTCATCTCATCCAAAGAGTATTTTGTACAAGTTACACAGATCATTGACTTGATTTAAAGTTTTACAGACTCAACTTCCGTGTCTTTTTATTATACTGATTTTAACTTTTTTGTCTAGTTTTATGATTTCATCATCTCTTCTTTCAAAATATAAGGGCAAAATGCGAAAATGCAATGTATCATCTTTTTATCCTGTTGTGTTCTTATACTCTGTCTTTCTTGTCATACACATCTCTCAGATTTGTGTTAGACAGTCGGACAGGAACAATATAAAAAAACGTGATTGCTGCTGCTGTCGTATCATTTTATTTTATAGTATACAACAAAAGTCCAACAGTTACAAACTCATAAATCAAAATCTTCTTTGAGAATAACATATACAGTATGCTCGCTGTCTAACTAAAAAAGAAGATCTGATATTTCTGGTCTTATGTCTTGTTGTAAGTCATGTCATTGATAAAAATCCGTATCTTCTCTTCTTAGAAGCTCTACTTGTTAGAAGAAGAAGAGTGACGAGACGTTGTTACTGAATTGTATTTGGTAAATCAAATGCAAATTCAAAACCACATCTCTCAAGTGCAACAACTTTACTAGCAATTTTTGCACATCAACCACTTTATATTATAATACAATTGTTATGAGCATGAAATCAAAATGAGAAAATTCTTTTATACAAAAATGCACTATTTATAATAACAAAATGTGTTTTAAAGAAATTCGCACGTTGAGTTTCTTGTACTATTATTAAAGTGCATTGTTGCGATTTACTACAACTGTTGTTAACTCTAAAGCCACAACTGTTTTGTTATTGTGGCAATAAGGGAAGACAACACGAGACGACGATATACATATAAGAAAAAAAACCATTGAACACATTTTGTTGTGATCACATTCAATTGAAAATCTCTCTTTATTGTATACACTATGTACCACAAGTTGTTCTAGTAAACTACTTTTACATATACTTCCACGTCATTAATCATTGCTATATTTCGCATTGAACTCTTAGAAAAAATGCCATTTAGTACACGTGAATGTAATAATTTTTTTCTAAATGCGTTTTAGCCAGAAGCTAAATATCTGTTATTTCATTCACCCAACTTTTCAACTCGATATATTCCCTTTCACTCTTTTTTTCTCGTAAATTTTTCATAAAATGAAAGCTTACAACAACATGCTCTCTTGTTGTCAGAAAATAATTGTTGGCAAGTGGTTAGTTTGCTTTGCACTTCATTTTTTGATGGTTTCAACAAACATATATACTACTACTACTAGATCATTAAATATAAACTTACACCCATTCCAAACGTAATTTCGCTAACGGTGCTGTGCTAACACGCGACAAACTGTAGTTTTCCACAAGAGGATTTGGTAGATAGAGATTAATTGGACGGCCACGAAGAAACATTCTCACGGTTCCTTCTACAATAGAAAAAAATATATTATATTGATCATCATTGCAAAGAAAAAAATTTAATTAGATTCAATTTAAATGTTGTTTTTTGGGTTACCTTCAGAATTAAATGTGGCATCTTTCGTACTGTAAAAGAGCATATGAAAAGACAAAAGTTAGCTTTTATTCAGTTAACTAATTAATTTTCTGTTTATAAGCCATGAAACATTAATAGTGACAAAGTGAAAAAATTATAAATAAAGAAGAAGAGGAAGTGATAGTGATGGATTATTTTTTTCATACCCGTGTCTTGCATGTGGAGAACTTTTTACATGCAAATTTAGTAAGGATCGTGCTGTTGCGTTATTTCTAGAATTGTAAGAAGCCAAACAACAAAAAAACACAGAGAAATAAAAATGAGACACACACGTTTTCAATTCAAAGCTACTTTTTTCTATTTTTCGTTATTAACATTAACTACTACATTGGCATTGAATTTATGTGCTATTCTACATTTATATTATTATTTTTGTGCGTGTCTTGTCCACTCTTTATCATCATCTTTTCTACTTACTTCTACTTCACAGTTAGTAACACAAGAATATATTATCTACTATCTATGTTAGCACAAAATATACTACTAACAAACATTCATTATAGATCTAGTGTTGATGACATAGGAAATTCACACTTTATGACAAACAGTTATGTCACGTTAAACCTACAAGGCAAATAAAGTCGTTAATATGCTAGTACAAACTGTCGTGAAAATAACGGGGTACATGAAGAAGAAGAAGAATTTCTATATCAGTCTGTTAGCATAGCCTATTTGTCATCAAATATTCATTAAGACGATCATACAAAATTTCTCTTCTATTTCAAATTGCATTGCAGTATTTGCTTTACTTTTTATGATGTAGCAATAAAGTCGTATACAACATTGATGGTCATTGCATGTAATATAATTCCTGTCATCAAATTATCGCACTCTAGAATAGAATAAATTTCATGCTTGTAGTATGCATCTTCCTGTTTTTATAACTAACAAACAAATACTCATTTATTCAAGTCTGTTGCTTGTTTCTCTTTAGCTACAGATGCAGAAGATCATATGACATAACATATTAATACTATTCATACAATTCTCTTAGAGATTCATTACGTTACCAACTTTAGAATCTTTAGTTCCACCCTTCGTTGCTTCCTGATCTCTTCTAACACTAAAAAAGTTTTGCAAAGAGATCTGTTCATGATATGACTAAGCAGAAATTTGCAACATATTGTACGTTTGTAATGTATGAAGGCATTTTATTCTTTTTCAAGTAATACAATAGTGACACTCTTCTGCTGCCGACACTTTGTAAGTTTGTAACCCCGGAAGAACTACACAATCTAAAGAGCGATAGTGCAGTGTCCTAAGAAGTTTAAGATTATTATATAAAAAACTGTACTATAGTGGTCGACAAATGTACGCAGCTTCTGATAATTCTTTCTTGATCTAACATTTAAATCAAACATTAAGCTGGTTTTATCATTCCCTGTCAATTCATGTCACGACTAAAATCTGCAAAAGATTATGATTGCTATGTAGCTATATATTAGTACCAAATTGTGCAAAGGGGTGTTGATGATAACTTTTGCATTACAATAAAATTAGGAAATAAAAAAACAATACTCTATGCTAAGTTTTAATGTGTTGGTTTAATGTTTTCAAAGTGCATAACATGACATAACAATAAATTTTAATACAAGAAATCCCACAGTCTAACATTTAGAGGGATTTCCGTTTCCTATATATACCCTGTACTGTAGAATGACAACATGAAAAATTATTATACTATGCTAAATTCCTGTCTTCAACTCATTCTTGATGTAACTGACTGATACCTTATTCTCTAATTACCTTCATTCTTATTTATGCAAAGTGTATAGATATAGAGAGAGGAAAAAGCACTTACCTTGCCATTGCACTTTGTTGGGTAAATAATGATGGATTACTATGAAAGTCACTAGTAGAATTCCACCTTTTTGCTAAAGAAGAAGCTGTACCGTTTGTTTCAACTCCACCACCTCGTCCACTTATGTGAATTATTCCACTTCCACTCCTTTGTGAATTGATATTATTAGATAAAGGACTTGCTGGATGATGATTATGCTGAACTCCGTTGTTTTTTGGAGATGGTGTTGTACGATTATAAGGTGACGGTGATGGAGAAGGTGACAATCCGTTTGAACTTTGACTATCGGCTGAATGAAGAGAACCAGTTGATTGGTGATGATTTGGCCGACGACTATAGGTAAAGAAACATCAAAGAATGTACAAGACAAATTCAATAAAATATATATAAGAAAATTGGATTTTCTTTTCTTGACAGTTTGGAGTACTTCTTTCTGTCTATCTATCTATGGATTGCTTTTATCTTGCTCTACTTTTCTAAATCTTCTTTATTCGAGACTGGAATTTATTATAGGAGAGTAAATAAAATATGAGTCATACTTATTATATTATATTTGCTGAATTTTGCTTCTATTCTTCTTTTCAGTAAAATGACAAAACACACCTGGCTTTTGAACTAATAACACTTTACGACTATTGCACTAGAGAGAAGAAAATATACCAAACCTCTCGATACAATTTAGGAGAGGGAATTAAGTAGTGAGTGAGATAGTCTTATCTTCTATTTAGTTTACATAAATGGGATTTTCATTTGACAAATGACACGTTGAGTCTTTTCGTTGAAATAGACTTTCGTCATATACAGCAGACACATTAGTAAACTAAATATATACATTTTGAAGGCTATTGAGCTATCTAATGTCAGCGTACGATATACTTTTGTAGTTATATGAAGATATCATCAATAAATTGATTATTAATTAGTTAGGCATGTTGCAACAATTTAATTGATTTTCGATTAGAATATTTCACGACAACCAAAGATATATAGTCACGTTTTCTCAATTTCTTTCTGATGTGTAATCAGCTAACGAATCATTTTGTGAGTCAGTAGGTAACATTATTATATATATATATATATATATATATAATTTGTGTGTTCTACTTACCTATTGTTGTTAGCGTATCTCATATGATGATGCCCATTTGATGGAGTTCCTCTTCTCCAATCTTGACTACCAGGACTACTTAAACGTGTTGATGGATCTGAATTTGTTGGATATAAACGAAGTCGTCCTCCTGCTGGTGTACTGTCTTTAAAATGAACTGGTCCAGGTGATCCGCCGTGACTACTAAGATTTATTCCATTAGAGCCTATAATTTAAAAGAAGAAAAAAGAGAAAAAAATCATATGAGGAAAGTCTGTGCTGTATATAATGATTGCAATTAGACACAGAGAGAAAACCTCAAATTATATGGACTAATTGAGAGTGTAAAATAAACACATAGCTTGTAAATGAATCTCGTTAGTCTATCTAAATAATTTTGGTTTACATTTAGCTCTGTAATTATGCTTAACCTGTTGATAGCAAATCAAGTGTACAATAATTGCCATTTTGTTGTAGTAGACTTGTACATCTTGTTTGTAGTATCACTTTATATATATAGTTTGTGCTCGTTGCACTCTTGTCAACTTTCAACTTGATCCACCACGAAAGCTTTATGAGCCATGATGAGATGTGAAGAACCAAAATAGAATTTAATTTCCACTGTACTACATATATAACACATGTCTACAATATACCTTCTCTTTTCTGCTGCAACGCAAATTATAACTATCATTCCTGTCAAGTAATAAAAGTTGACATTTTTTTTGCTTAGCTTTTGTGCTAGATGAATCTGTCAGCTTCAAGTGCATTTTGTACATTATGTCTACGACAGCTGAAGAGTACATCTACTTCCAAAACCAACTACCATAAAATTACCTCGTTATAGAATAGAACACAGCGTTGACTTTTTTCAGTGTGCTATACAGAGAGCAAATCACTTTAACTAACTCACTTCTACTTCTTCAAATTATATGACACATGAAAGTCTCTCGAGAATTTTTGTCTTTTTGAGTAGTACACTGTCTTTTCAAGAACACAAAACCACATAATGCTACGTGCTGACTAAATAGCAAGAGACTAAGCTGTGGTAGCAAAAAAATAACTCTAGTTTTCCTCAAGTTTGTTCAAAATAAGTCATATCCTGAGTCTGAAATTGCAATATTTATACTATACTCATTTAAATATGTCATGTTTATATTATTAAATTTCTTTCCATGTTGTGTTGAAAGTTATTAGCCAGATGTATATCACTTTAATAATTCAATCTCCATTGCTTGCAGTGAGTAAATTACCCTAGAGAATCTTTATGATGTAAATGTCTTCTTGTGTGGCTATGCCAAATATTATGAAACTAGAGCTCTATGTATATGCATTTTGTAACATTATACTTATCATGATGATGAAGATACATATAGCTTGTGGTTACAAAAGTCAGTGTCAGTATCATTTATGGTATAACATAGAATTATGGAATATAGAATTTCATAGATCCTGTCACATGCAAACTATACATTCTCTCTATTATTATTATACTTATTAACAAACTTGACATTTACTGGGACTGACAGCAGTATAAGATTGGCCTTTTAGTATCAAGCAAGTAACATAATGTATTGCTTTTCACTGCAGAGAAAATGTTAAGATACCAAATTGTATCGTTCTCTTCTTCTCTTCTTCTTCTGTATCAAACTGAATAGCTCTTTTGCTTTTGATATTTTTCATCAATAAATTTCTATTTTGGTATTGGTTTCGAAAGAAATATAGCATGAAGAAACATATTTTGTAGATGATTTAGCTCTTGTATAGTACACACATGTATTATACTTATTTTTGTGTGTCGCATCACATAAATAAAACAATGTATCTTATTAAACTTCTTATTACTACATCCTTCTATAAAACATAACCTAGGCTGTATTTTCAGATTCATATGAAATATTTGTAACGAAACATGCTTGGAATAAATATGTGTTTAAAAAAAATAACAGAATCCTATGTTATATAAATCCATAAAAAATAGAGTTATAATTTCAACATGTGCTATGAAATAAATACGGGCAAAATCACAAGGCCAAAATATATATTAGATGAGAGCATCATATCTTAATTAGCACAACAACATACTTGTTTATTTACAGTCTTCCTGAATCACTGAAATGTATCAAAAATATCTTTCTTAAGAGATGATGGAAAAGCACACCCAAATTTTTTTCACCTTGAGGCTCTTCATAAAAATTCATATTCATGCTCTCCTCTCATTTCAATCAACAACAATGAGTCCACTGCCTAAAGCTTTATATAAGTATACTAAAACCTAGAATCATTTATTATTAATTCATCTCTTTTAAATTTGTGCTCAACTTGAAATCGCTTTGTGGCCATTTGAGCCATGTAATGCAATGTGTGCCTTGTCTTTTATTGTTCCAATCTTGGCTTGGTGCCGTATCCAATTTCTTACATGTAATCAAAGTCACGTTTTTCTTTTTCTATATACGAGAGAGAGAGAGCTCGTGCATGATCTTGCAGTGAATTCAACTTATTATTATGAGCTCTCTTATAGTATTGTACTTTTCTAGTTATAGTTTCCTGGTCTTTTTAACTAGCTTGTTCGCCATTTGAGCAGACACTTTTTCTAATCTATATATCTAATCTATATATAAGTAGCAATAAAAGGAGGATCGATATACTGCCGTAGTAATTTTTGTGTAATGAGATTGCTCTTATATTGGCAATGAAAGTACAACTATTGTGCATTCCCTTTAGAGTGAAACTAAAATGAGATTCAATAGAAGAAATCGATATTTCAAAAACAAAAATGAAGGCCACCAACATGAATGAGAGAGAGTGAAATCTCAAATTTTTCTCGGCCAGGGTCATATAATTGTGAATTTGATGTTCAGCCTGTCAATATGCGTTTTCTAATATAAATTGACATAAGATCAAGAATCAAAGCTTCAGCGTTTTTGTCAGTACTAGAAAGCTACTACTATACTAAATGAGATTTTTTTCAGAACTGAATTCATATATTGATTCTTATTCTTGGAAGAAAAAAGTTTTCTTGCACTACCTTCAAGACGAGATTGGATTTTCAAACTTTTAGTAGACAGTAATATTATGTTGTTTCTCATAGTAAACTCTAATGAGAATAGTAATATGTGATATAGATTTTTCATGACAGAACTGCTAAAACCGCATCATCATCTATATACTACTACGTAATATGAGTAGTTGGAGTAAATAACACAACAACAAAAGTATAACCACAACCAGATTATTAAGGATGGTATATATAGTATAAATATGAATATGAACGAGTATTACAGGATAGGGCACTCTTATTTAGAAATTTTTGAAATTTTGTCACTAACTACTTACGTGACCTACAGTTGCGAAATTTTCACTGAGCAATTATACAACATTCATTATTAATTAAGGATGGTATCCATACAATTACTTACAATCATGAATTTCTCCGTTCGTGTGTCATCACTCATTTCACATTTATGTACCCATGGAAATATAAAATATTAATTCAAATTCAGAATTTTATTTTTTTTTGATAAATTCACACGAACAAACAAAATATTCATTTTTGTAAGTAACAGAGATTTTTGAATTTTACGTCTTTACTGGCCCCGTTCGTTACGAACGGGTTTAATCGACTAGTATATAGTATAAATATGAATATGAACGAGTATTATATGTTCACTAGTCGTAGAAACCCGTTCGTGACGAACGGAATTAGTATAGACGTCCTAAAATCTCTGATATCCAAATAATTACTTACAAAAACGAATCTGTTTGTCTGTGTGCATATATAATATTTATAAAAAAAAAGAATTTCGATTTGAATAATTTTTATGGCGTCTCTAGGAGACAAATAGTGATGACAGACACAAAAAAAGTCCACAGAGAAGATTACGATAGTAAGTAATTGTCTGGATAGTCGCATGTACCCGTTCGTCACGAACGGAGCTACTAAAGACGTAAAATCCTAAAATCTCTGATTTCTGAAATATTTTCCGAAATCAAAAATCATTTTATTTTGAGAAAGGACATAAGAATTACGAATTTAGGAATATAATTGACAGGACGTTATTGTCATAGAAACAATGATGACAGACACAAAAGTCGACAGATGAGATCACGATAGTAAGTAATTGTCTGGATGCTAGCAAAATAAACTTATGAATTTCATATTCTAATACTTGTTTTTGTATCATCGTCTCGTCTTGTACGTGAGAAACTTTGTAATCTGTGCTTCTATCTTTTCTACTACACAAATACATTGCTTAGTGGTTTTGATTAGA
>VCNE01008867.1:0-11177 GCA_009869805.1 Oncopodura yosiiana
GACAGAGAACTGGAGATAGAAACTCTCCGACACGTTTAGATTTATTTATGGGAATATGTATCAAAAAATGTTGCACGTGGAAAAGTCGTGATCGTGTCTCTCTCTTCCTAGACTCTTTACTACGTACGCTAATAGACTTTCAGACTTTGTATCTCAATTTTTTTATCTAAATGTATATATATGATGGTGGTACTTCACTGCAGTTTTATGTATAACTTAATGTCTATAGTGCGTGCTAACAACCTTAGTATAAAAATGTAATAACTATACTCTACGTGCTGACGAACTGTGGTTGTAAAAAGACATTAGTGGGAATTTCTGAGGAGTAGCAATTTCCTTCTAATACATGATAATTGCACGTGCTGTTTACATAATACTTTTTTTGTACATTTTGTATACATTAGCTTAGCACACATTAATAGCAAGGTGAGAATGAGTTCAAATGATAAAATTATTCTTGGCCCAAATCATAATCACATCTTTGCCTTTCTGCTCTTTTAGCTATTTCATCCAATTTTCTACCTGATCAGTATTAGCATCACTAAAGCATTATTACACAAGCTTCCAGCATCTCTAGAAGAAAAACTATTACATAGTATCCATATCATAGAGATGAAGATGAGAGAGAGAATCCATAACTTTAATACTATTTTCATCCTCCAACTCCTTCAGTTTGGAGCTGAGCATACAGTAGTTGAGCTTTAGTTAGAATTTTTCCTTGGCCTGGAGACTTTGGCTACATAGAAAGATCTCTGTGTACATTGAAGATGATGCTGTGTGCTTGCTACTGATATATAATGGTACAATGTAAGAACAAGATCGATCGATGAGAATCTCTCTCTTGTGGTACTACATCCACAATGTTATAAAGGCAGGAAACTTAGTACAGTGGCCTGGCCTTAAAAGTCCTCTTTTATATCATCATATATTGTGGGTGTGAGCGCAAACTCTCTCATCTTCTGCCTGTTGGATACAAAAGTTGTCTTCTATAGAAACTCTTGATGAACATAGAGATTGATACTTTGATGCAGAGACTAAGTAAATGCCCAAGATAATTTGATGCTCTGTCAGAGTAGAGAATTTTGATTCACAATTTTCTTACTTAATGTCACATATACTTAACATATGCGGCAGCTTTGTATTTACTTTCATCATCATCGTCATATACAACACATGTAGGAGGATTATATAACTGTAGCCACAGCTTAAATGACTAAAGACATTGGAAATACTCAACTCAGTGATCCGCACTGATGCCTCAAAATCATCTCTCTCTTTTCCCTTCCTCAGCTCAATTTTCATTCTCTGCCTTCAACTTGTTAAGTTTGCTTTGCCTTTTCTGAAGAAATGAGACTACAGAGAGTAGGGAAGCTGTGATAAACATCTGAAATGGAGAACACAGCAGGAAGCTTATCGATCTTTTTCTCATGTCCTTGTCTATACTTGGAACTAAGAGAAAGATACGTTTCTCTCTAACATGTAAATACACTTAGAGTCAGTGTCAACTTTGGAATATTACACTAAAGTTTCCTCTTATAGTTAACGAGTTATAGTCAAGAGAAAGTCTCATGCTGCCTTAAATTTAAGACATTAGTCTCAGAAGAAATACATAAAACATATGGAGCTTATGTGTTGTTACATATATATGCAATTTGATTCATTTATACATGTGCTCATGCAATGTCCATTTACTTGAGCTTTAGTGATGAAATGACCAGAGTATAGGATTCTTTAACAAGAAACTCTTTTATTGAGCTTGCAATTGAGTACAAAAGGTAAAGAAAAAAAAGTAGAACAAAAAGAACTTTTGTGATTTTTTCCACTTGTAAAAACTCTGTAAAGACTTCTTGAAGGAGCTTTTGATCGTTTTATCTTGTACAAGTGTACAGCGGTAAGTGAAAGAAAGCAAAAGAGAGAGAGAGGCAAGTCATTGGGAAAGAAAGGCGAGAAGTGAAGAAGAGGAAAAAAGTCTCTAAGATGGTTACAGTGGATAAAAGGCAAGAAGGTATAGGGAGAGAAAGATATTAGAAAAAAACTCCGGAAGGAAGAGAAGAAGAGAGAAAAGTGTACACTATGTGCTACGAGTCTGTTAAAAAGATTCCCTTTTTTTCCTCGAAAAAGCAATTTAAAAAGTAGAGTGAGGAGCAAGTGTGCGAGAGAATAACTGTCTAGATAAATTGTCCAGCTTGTAAGACGTATGTTTATTGCTCTATAGATTGGAATGGATTGAATTGGTATCTATATGCTTTGTAAAAAGGAACATAGTTTTCATACCGTTGTATAACTTGTTCTTTCCTCAAATACATTTCTAGATGATATTAGCAAAGGTGTTATGTTGTGTGAGTCACAGCCGAAAATTCTCTAGGGAGCCTCTCGCTATTTTGTAGATAATAACAGTGTGAACTACTGCTATATATAGTACTTGCTATACAGAGCAATAATCGTAACTTGATCTTAACTCTATTTCGTCGACTCAACAAGGAATGTTATAAATAAAAGAGAGAAATAGAGTTTATTGCTTTTCTCAAATTCTTATTGTCCTTATATTGTCTCTACAGTCAATAACAATGACCAATAATGTAATGTGTACTATTGAAATGTATAGTACAGAGTAAATAGAAAGATAGAGAGAATTAACTTTGTGTTTTTTTTTTTGCAGAACTCAATGACCAATGGATAGCTCCAGTTCTAGAAGGAGTTACTTTCTATGTAAAGTTTCTTGGAAGTACATTGATTGAGAAAGTTGGTGCTCAAAATGCAACAGAAGCTACCAAGACTGTAATTCAAATGGTAAAGTTGAAATAAAATATATATAAGATAGTACGTTGATGTATAATAAAAAGTGCAAATCTGTGTATTGAGTTAGTATTAGTAACCTAATTCCTTTTCTAGTCTTCTTTTACTCTTTCAAAGTATTGTATTTCTTTTGAAGTTTTGAAAAAGAGAAAGATAAGGGAAAGTGATGAAACCAATGTGAAAGCAAGAACTTTTACATTCAGCTTGAGTGTGAAAGTTGGATTCACTTGGGAGTTTACTAGATAGAGTATATGAATGCAATGTATAGAGAAAGAGAAAAGAGTAGGGAAAACTATATGAAATGCAAATTGGATTATAGGCTTTAAAACATCTTTTGGATTCACTGTCGTATTTTATTTATATGTGCATTCTCTATTGCAATCCAAAGGAATGTATGTAGAAGCGTGGGAGACTATAGTTTCTTCATTTCCCTTTTGGGAATATGAACTTCTGTAATAAAATGTGATGTCTTTTCTCCGTATTCCATTTTTCTATGACTGATTTTCTATATTACACTTTGTGTTTAGAACTGAAATGTAGTAGAAATGCGATTTTTTATGGAAAATTTTATTGAATCACCAACTACAAGTATTTAGAAGAATTTCAAGCATATAGATCATGATAATACTATTCGGCGTTAAAATTCTGAGTATAAGTTATGAACTTGAAATTACCTGAAAATTTTGAAGATCCATCTAAATATGTTGGTAATTTTATGAGGACAGAGGCTAAGAATAATAAACGGCGTTGAAATTGAGAGAATTTTAATCTGAATTAATTGTTTTATTTTTTCTATTTTGTAGGTGAAAGCTGGACACAAACCTCAAAGAATGGGCCTAACAATCAGTTCTAGAGGAATTACTCTTTTTGAACCATCCTCAAGTGAAGTCCGTCTACAAATTTCGATTTACGAGTATGTCGTATTCACATAAAAACAATTTCTGACACATTTAATTAATTTCTTCTTTATTTTCTTTTCAGTATCGCACATTGTTCGGCCGACTCAAACTATCCAAATGTTTTTACATTTATTGCTACTAATAAAAACGATATGTAAGACTAAAGAGAATAAAAAATTAGTATAATAATTACATAACTCTTGTGTTGTTTTTTTACAGAAATGAGTGCTATTGCTTTGCTAGTCCAAAAAGAAAAATGGTAAAAATTCATATCTTTACAAATATTTATTATATATGTCTCCAATTTCTAAACGGGGTGTTTTCTTATTTCTTTTTAGGCACAACAGGTAAATAGATCTTATATATAATAAAATATTTAATTCTGTTTCACAATAACAACTAAAAGCATTGATGAATAGATAACACTGACAATCGCACAATCATTCAACTTGGCATTTGAAATATGGCAAAATAATAGTATGGAGCAAGAGACACAAATTCAAGACGTGATTATTGGAAGTACAGACTCGGCTCAAAGTCATAGTTCATCAGCCAGTAGCAACAACAGTGATAGCATTATTCAAGTACATCATCATCCTAGTAGTAGTAGTAGTGGAAATAGTCAGCAATGGGTACATTTTGAAGAAAACGAGGAAATAAATGAAATTACTACTCGACTAAATAGTATAAATGTTGTTACACTTTCACCATTTCATCAACAAGGAAATGCCAAAGTTTCAAAATCCGAACCGAAGCCCAAAGAACAAGATGATGATCTGCTTATTTGTCTTCAGTAACGCTATAGCTAACTATCAACTAATTTAAGTTAGGAATTTAAAAGAGTATATTAAATGCAATTAAGTGATATAATATGTAACGCTACAATATGTATAATCGAATATATTTACTTTTTCTATGATTGGAATTTTCTTTTACCTTAGATATTTGTATTGTTAATTTTTTCACTGTTATCTTTATACTGGTGCTACTATAAAATTTAAATTTTTATTCCTTTCTTTTACTTTTTTACTTCTAAATAAAATATCTTTGGTTATTAAAATACAAAATGCAACTAAAAATAGATAAAGTTTTTACAGAGTAAGAATCCAACTACTATTTATTATTGTTACACATTAGATAATTATGATGGTTAAAAATATCTTACTAATGTTACTTATTGTTAGTGTGCCAAAATATAGTCAAAGTTATATGCTGGAACAGTAACTTGCAAAATGTCAAAAAATGAGTTTAGATTCACATTTGAGTACGAACGTGTAATATATGCTATGAGCTATTTGAAGGCCAAAATGTTAACTTTTCTTTGCATTATTTTATGTTCCTATTAAATAATTTCTATTGTACATTATATAGTATAATTAATATATACCAATAAAGTTTTTCTTAGCTATATTTAACTTTCATTCTTCTTTGAGATTCAGAAGTTAAAATTTAATCATCTATAAAAAAATAAGCAAAATTAATGTACTTATTATAGCATCTTTGGAATATACTTTTAAAAAAGATCAAGTTTTCAATTATTAAAAGAAATTATTTGTGAGTGATATAAAATTGAATACGCTGAAGGTACGAGTAGCAATAACAATTTTTCTAAATTCCTAATTGTTGACTTACCTGACAATAACAAAAACGATCATGGAAGGTAATATATTTTGAAAAAGTAGTACTCATTTCTGGTTATTTTGTTCTCAATTTCACTTCTTTTAAGATATTTGTCTAATGAGAAGAATAATTCTTCAAGAACGGAACCAAATGAGATTTTGAGATATGTTTATAGAACAATGTAGAGATTGATACATACATTGACATAAATTGATAAGTAGATTTATTTCATTCAGTACTATATACTACTATGTAATATATCTAAAGACTCATTTTACGAAATAGATCTTTATTACAGAAAGAACATTTAACATTATCATAATAGTTTCTTCTCATTCTGACAATAGCAAGACAAGAAATTTAATTTACTCAACTTGGGCTACAGAAGATGTAGTTTTCTTTACTGGACTAGCAAAAATAACAAAAGCCTATCTTATCTATACATAGATTCCTTTCTAAAACTCTTTAAAATACATATGTCTTGTCCAAATTCGAGCTGTCTAATCAAGACTGATGATGTTTTTTTTTGTGAATCTCTGTGAACAAATGTGTGTATATATTACTTTCCAGAACAAGAGAGTAATTTTCCATGTCGAATAATTCAACTTTATATAACTACTGAAGATTGTTGCAGAAAGAAACTTTTATGTCCAAGCCATGATTGGTTCCAAGAAACCTTTTCATTATTCGATTTCGAGGACATGCATAATGTTACTGGGTTTGTAAAGAAAACATTCATCTCAAAGATATACCAATGATTCTCATCTCGAGTTCTTTACTTCCAGAATTCTATTTTTATTTTGATACACTGTTTAATCCAGCATTATTGCGCATCAGTGCTCTAATAATATAATAATATACATACAAGAAGGTAGTTACAAGAATGTTCTCATCTAATCAGTTATAATTTGACTTGCATTTTCGTCTTATAGAAATCTAAAGTTATTTATTACAATCAACCTTACCAAATCCAATTATCACCAATACTATCTACTACTAGTAAATCATATTAAAGGTAGCCACAATGTACACAGCAGAAAGAAGGACAAATCTAGTTTTCGTTTTGGTTCAATGCCCTATAATAAACAGAGAGTTTCATCTCGTAATCTAATATTTGAAACTCTCTGACCACTGAGAGAACACGTAATGAATCTAATCTAATCTTTGAAGCTTCAATATAATTACGTATCTCTTTCTCTCTCTTTAATGATTCTATTCCAAAAATATGTTCAAATTTCATATTAAATGTACAGTAGAACATATACTATATTCGAAATGGTAAATAATGAAATTATATTGATTATGCTAAATATCCTACTACACTGAAATAAGTTTTCTCATATCTTTTCAAAAACTACTTACATTATTCATACCATATGTAAATTTCAAGTGACTCTGTGAGACTAGTATAGTTTAAAGTGGACGACACTTTTACTTAGAGACAGAATATATTAGATTGTCACTCACAAAGTTACTCTTCTATATATAATATATTTCATATGTAGGTTATATGTAGTTTAGTAGAGAACATAAAAATATGATATTGATCTCATAGGAGAAATAAATATAGTTGAATTCAATTCCCAAAGTCTTGGAAGACTCTTCTTTTCTCTTCTTCTTATATAAATAAGTAGTCAGTATATGAGCTTTACCTTATTTTCTTTTATATACACACACGTACAACATTTGCCGGTTGACGTCATTTCTGTGTCATGAGATGAGTTGAGACAGAACGAGAGAGAGAGAGAAAGTGGGTCTCATAGGAAGAAGAGAAAGCATACTAAACTCTTAAATGCACTTTTTAATACAAACACTACCATAATAGTACTATCACTATCTATAGGTTTGTCCAAATATATAGAAAAGTCTTTTACCAAATAGCTACTAAAGGCTAAATTACTTCTATCATAAAAATCCCAAAGGTGCAATAAAAATTTTGGTTACACACAACATATAATCTATAAACATCCTCTGGCCTGGTCAAGTCAATACATAATTCAAGCAGAGTTTATTTTGTAGGTAGAGTTAGGCTTTTTAAAGAGATGTATTGGAAGTGTCTAAAAAGCTAGTGGAAAAATATCTGTAGAGAGAGAAAGTGCAACGACCTGTTGTACTATTACCTGTCCAGAAGAGATATGCGCTTTTGATTTTGGAAAGAAAATCTCTTGATAAGAGAAAGTGTACATAAGTGAAAGAGAGTAAACGAAATCATTTCTGATCTAAACTTGGTTACATATTTCCATTTTGTACTCATCATGTGAAAAGATTATAGACAGAAATGGAATTTCTCTCACACTTTCAATCATCCATAGAAAGAATTTACAAGGCTGATTTCACATCAAAGCATGAAAGTAGCCACTTGTTTGACATTTACCTATGACATTTCACTTCTACTTTCATACTTTCAACATTCATTTCATTCAAATGTTTCCAAACCGCATACAAAAGTATATTTTTAGTTCTTTTCATCAATTTCACACCTACACAACACATACACACCAACTTTATCACAAATGTAGTAGTAAAAAGCTTTCGACATGTGAGTCAGTGTAGTATGTAATTAAAACCTCTTTCTTTTCTCTACTACAGATTTAATCCAATTATTTCAGATCTATCTAACATATAAATGTAGTATAGAACATTCAATATACCTTTATGATAGCTTTTTCTAACTTATTTATCGTACACCTCCACTTTTTTCATATCTCATGATGATGAAGCCAACTATGCTACATGAAATGATCTTTATGGATTTAATATGGAAATCAGTTTATGGAAAATAGATCAAGCAAGAAAAAGAATGTAAATGTCTTTTTTCTTTATTCTATATGTAAGAAAAGAAAAAGAGATTTTATCCATATTTTATTCTTCATCAGTTTTCCATTTTCATCGTAGGCGATATCACGAAAGTGAAAGTAATGCTAAAACTTTCTCCCGTTGTATAGCGGGGACTCTTCAAAAGGTTTCAAATCCCATATAAATTCATCTGACACTTGTGCAATTTCCTCCAGTCTTTTTTCAGTGCTAAAGTGGAAAGGATCTTGTCGTGTGTTGTTGACAATAAATGACCAAGTGAACTAGTATTTTATTATGGCCACAGGTCAAGCTGTGTCAATTTCAGACGAAGATAAAAGAAGTGTTTCACCACCAAGTGATGATTTGGACTTGTCTCCAAATCCAACTCGAGATGCTTTAGCTGAAGGCATTATGAGTTTATTGAGTCCTACTTTGAAAACTTTGGATGATGGAGTTTTAGCAACAAAGTAATAAGAGGAAATTAATAAATAATTTTAATAAGATTGCTAATTTTGTGTGTTTAATTTTTGTCAATAGACGAAGCCAAGAAGAATTGTCAGAACAAATATCATTACTAACTGATCAATTGAAATTGATATCAGCTGAGCAAATCTGTCCCATTGATTTAGACGGATATGTTAATAGATTAGGAGCTATTAAAGGAAAAATTAACGTTATTTCTTCAGTTTTACATGCTGCACAAGTAAGTTGTATATTTAATTTATATTTGTTAATTTGAGTTTTTATTTAAATTGATATTTTTTCCTTAAATTAACAAGGAACGACTGAATAAAGTTCATGAACAAGCTGTCAAAGAGGCACAAAGGAGAAAACCATTAATAGAATCATCTCCAGTGACTTTACCATCAGCTGCCTCTACATCTTCATCTTCAACAAGTCGTACTATTGACAAGGACAATAAACAATCAGCCAACGGAGCAGAAGAAAAAGAAACACAAGAAGAGTCATCATAACTTACTATTATTACAACATTTGTAAAGTTTATACTTGTACACTTTTTACGTTATTATTACTTCAGTAACTTTTTACATACAACAATGTCTACTAATGCAAAAATTGAAACACCAATTATTCCAACAACAGAATATAATGAGAATGTGTATGAACCAGCAGAAGATTCTTTTCTACTTCTTGATGCCTTGGAACAAGATTTGTTACCATTTTGTGTTTCATCAATTACCTTCATCTTTACCACTTTTTGCATTAGAAGTAGGTTGTGGCAGTGGAATCATATCAACAGCACTAGCCAATTTGTGTAGTAGTAATAGTCAAAAACAACAATGTGTTCCATTTGTAGTAGCAGCAGATGTAAACAGTGATGCCTGTCTTTTGACACAAAAAACTTCAGAGACCAATAATGCCCGTAGTAGAGTTGAACCTATCCTTGTCGAAGGAACATTTTCAATTAGTAAATGTTTTCGTATACCTTTTGACTTAATTGTTTGCAACCCACCATATGTTCCAGTAGGTTATAGTGAAGATGATGAGTTAGAAGGAGTAATTAAAAGAGCTTGGAGTGGAGGAGAAAGTGGTAACGAATTTATCATTCCATTTTTGGAAAATATCAATTGTTTATTAGCTGAATGTGGTATAATATATTTACTATTGAGTGAATGGAATAAACCAGAAGATTTAATGGAAAATGTTGCTAAACCTAATGGATTAGAAGGTAAATTGATAATTAAAAGAGCAGCTGGTCGTGAAAGATTATCTGTTTGGAAGTTGACCAAGAAAACTAAATAAATAAATAATAGCGATAATGTATCCTATGCAAATCTATGTAATTTCTTAATATATAGAAAAGCTTAAATAACAAAATGTATGTGATGTGTAACTATACAAAGATGCCTGTAATTAATAATTATTGTGTAGTTGATTTTTTTGTCACTTTTTCTATGTCTTCTTGTTGATTTCTTTATCGGTCTATTATATTCTAGTCTGTGTATAACTTATGTTGTTTGTATCACGAAAAAAACGTATATATATGGCAAATAAAATGTATACATTAAATATGATCAATATAACAAACTCAATACCATTCTCAATTTATTATATTTCATTTTTCTACCCAACATCATTAAGATCCTTTAAAATATTTTTTGTAAATTTATTTTTTCAAATATACTACACTTAGTATAATACACAATAAATTTGCACATGCTACTGTTGTAAGAAGCAATATCAAACAATGTTTCTCTTTCAGTCTGTCAATCAATGGAAAATTTACTTTAACTCACCTTATGTATTATATGGATTAGAAAAGTGATAACAAATTTTTTGCACAGCTTCCCATTTAGTGCATATGGAGCTTTTCCCTCATTATGCAATTCACAATCTGGTTTGTATGTATAAATGTAGAGCAATGCAATAAGCAAATCAAAATTAAACCAGTTTATTTTTATATGCATTTTACACAAGACAGAATAGGAGGAAAATAGCACGTAAAAGATTCGGAATATTTCTTTAGATCAATCGAGAAAATCATCTCTAATGACTTTACCAACTTTGGTCTTCTTCAACAAGTCGTACGACAGAGATGAATAATAGAAACACAAGAAGAGTGATCATAACTTAAATCTTCTAGTACTACAACACTTGTGGAATTTATAATTAGACAGTGTCCGCAAAAGATTCTAATATGTTCTCAAAGTCATATTAGAATCTTTTGCCGACACCTTTTATACACTCTTTAATTATTACTTACTTATCTTCTGAAGTACAACAATGTCTACTAATGCAAAATTTGAGACACCAATTATTCCAACAACTGAACATAATGAGAATGTGTATGAACCAGCAGGAGATTCTTTTCTACTTCTGGATGCCTTGAAACAAGATTTGATACCATTTTGTGTTCCATCTTTACCACTTTTTGCATTAAGTAGGATGTGGCAGTGGAATCATATCAACAGCACTAGCCAATTTGTGTAATGGTAATAATCAAAACCAACAATGTATTCCATTGGTAGTAGCAGCAGATGCAAACAAAGATGCCTGTCTTTTGACACAAAAAACTTCAGAGACCAATAATGCCCGTAGTAGAGT